>JAMKCH010014999.1:0-77488 GCA_023653785.1 Ophioderma brevispina | reverse complement strand
GTGTAGTGGATAAGGTTTAGGACTTGTAATCTTAAGGCCCTGGTTCGAATCCATGTAAGGTACGTGTATTAAGTTTGTTGACATGATGATTAAGTAATTGGTGACATAAGAATGTGTACATTACCATATAAAACAAAGTGTATGAACTGGTTTAAATCTTTATTTCTTCACGCTTTCCCTTTGTTTATTGATTGCCTTTTTTCTCAATATTGTTTGCTTGAAATATAACTTTTTTTACAACCACGTGGTAACGTAAATACAACGTTTGTATGATGCCATAGCTACAACGTGAAAATTTGGTCAGAGGATTGTAATAACGTTTTAATTCTTAATATTGTTTAAACAAGTCAAAACCAACAATAATGTTGAAGCTGAGATTTTACGCCGTTACTTTACGTTCCCGGCAATGTTTTCGTATTTTTATGGCTCCAGTTATTTTACGTTCTGCATGTAGTGAGTCCCAGCTGCCAGTCAAATGCCTGTTTTTTTACAGATTTATTTTTAACAGTGTGTGTGTGTGTGTGTGTCAGTCAGATGTCCGTTGATCTGTGGGTAATGTTAAGGTGTTGGCATCATGATTAAATGGGCCGAAGAATTTCTTTAAAATTTGACATATAGTACATTCATTTGTGCTGACAACAAATCTGAAATAAAAAATATGGCTTACTGTATTCGTTTTTGAGTAAAAAGACTTAAAAAAAGTACATTTTTGCTCAAAATGTTACATTATTTACCACGCAACTCTATGGGAGAATGTGATGCACCGATACTAAAGTGCCCCAAAAAGATGACAAAGGGCCCGATCGTTTTTCTGATTTTCACATATGTTTAGGTCTAAGTTACATACTTGAAAATACCAAAATAAAAAAATGGTGTTGCCATATTAGTTTTCCTGAAAATCGTCGAAAAAGGACATTTTCATAATTTCCGTCTTCACTAGAGACGCTGCATCTCGCATTATTTTACGCCTATATGTCACGCAGCAAAACAAGAAATGGGTGCATGAAAGGTGAGATGCGTAATTAATCAGGCGCATTCTTAGACAAGTTCTAGCAACATCTGAGTTCTACGCGATTTTGTGAACGCTTTACAAATTCGCGTAAACGCAGAGGGGAAAATCGCTCATGAATTTTTGCGACGCTAAAATCGCAAACGAATGCACGCTTGCTCATCTCCAAGTTGATTAAAGTCGGCTTGCGCGTACTTCTTAGAAACCAAATCATAATGCCAACACCTTAACCCTGCATTTGACCTTTTTGCATATTTGTCATTATAATGAGCTCATTTGCATATTTGTTCAAATTTATATGATTCATTTGAAACTTGGTGAAATAATCTTGGGTGTCAGGCAAACAAGTACAAAATTTCAAATGAGGTCATCCAGGGTCAAAGGTAATCCAGATGTCAACTGTTACATATTTATGCCCCATTCAAACTTGTGTTTGTTGGTTTTCCTTTGCTAATACAAGCCTTTAAATTGTTTTGGTCTTTCTATCTTTGGTACAAGCCTTTACATTTTTCATACTCATTATGTTTGCCAGTAGACCCAAAATTTTCAGCATCATTTCTAGAATCTGAAGATTGGAGGCTTTTGATCACCAGGGGCATTCCCAGACCATTTTCAATGGGGTGGGGGAGGTTGTTGCTGACAAAACTGTCCATTTGCCGACACAATTTTTAAAAATTGTTGGCTCGCTGCGCTTGCCGGGTAAATACAGGTATTTTTGTGGGCCGCCAGCTATAGCTGGCAGGACCACTTGGCAATCCGTTGTGCATGTGTGGTATGTGTGTTTGTGTCACTAAATTGTTAAGTTTTTTTAAAAATTGACCTCAATTGAAAAATTGAAGTTCAATTGGAACCAAACTTGTGTCATAGGTGCAACATGGAATCCCTCATATCGTCCCCCACTTAGAGCCAGAACTGGCTATGTCCAAAAGTGGCATTTTGAGATTTAAGTTTGAGTTTAAAGTTTGATCATAGCTAAAAAAAATAAGAAAATCAAGTTGATCAGTATTTGAAAATATGGAATAATTAGTAATCTTCCCGGTTCATGTTACTTATACTTTTTCAAAGTTGATATTTAGGCCTCACACTCATTCATCCCATGGATGGTCAAAAAATGCCAAAATGGACATAGCCAGTTCTGGCTCTAAGGGGACGAATTATGTTGATGATGTCAAAGGTCATGTACCAAGGTCAAAGGTCATGTGATGTCAAGTTGAAAAATAGGCTAAAATGTAAAATTGACCTCAATTGAAAAGTTGAAGTTCAATTGAAACCATGGGATCCCTCATATGTTGATGAGGTCAAAGGTCATGTGCCAAGGTCAAAGGTCATGGAGCGGCCCACAGCTTATATTCTTTGAATGTAGCGAGCACGAAAGCCGAGAACCACAAAATTGTCAGTAAATATACATTTTTGACAGCAACACTATTTTTTACTGTCAGATCCAAAATTTGAGGGGGGTTATCATTACAAAATTGTACAGTTACATTTAGAGAATAAATATATGATTTTAGGAACCGGTACTCTCTTTACGACGAATTGAAACCAAGGCGATACCATTATTTTAAGTGGAAGAACGAGGCCTCCGGCCTCGTTCTTTCACGCAAAAATAATGGTGTCGCCGGTTTCAATTCATCGTAAAGAGAGTATGAGTACCAAGGCGATACCATTATTTTAAGTGGAAGAACGGCCTCGTTCTTTCACGCAAAAATAATGGTGTCACCGGTTTCAATTCATCGTAAATCGAGAGTACCGGTTCCCAAAATCATATCTTTATTCTCATTCTTAAACAGCTTTATCATTTAAGGTCATTTTTAACCCAATTTCACGATACTTTACGGCTTAAATACAACAATATAATAGCAGAGATAATAGCAGAGATTTATATAGTGCATAATGCTATTTCGCCTCTAAGCGCTTTCACAAATGGCCGCTGATCACTGTGGCCCCAACCAGACCCATAAACATTTAGCAATCATTTCACATGAAAGGAATGCCACCACCCAATGGCAACAATCGAACACCTTTGAACGCAACTTCATACGCAACGAGACTCAACGTTGGCAGGCTCGCGCTAACGTAGCAAAACGCGAGTGCTTCAACCTAAAAATACGTCAATACGCAGTGCATACAACCTGGTTCAATTGTGGAATTGAACCCATGCTCAGTCATTGAAATTGCTTATATTTTCCATCTGTTTAAGAATGCGTATTTATATAATTTGGAGGCTGATGTTGATAACGAAAATATCGCCCAGCTAGATCAATATCGGCGAGTCGAAGATGAGCCCGATATTTTCTTGGCGAGGCGATATTTTCTGTTAGCACGAAAAAGGCCATCCAATAGTTATTATTTTGCAAGAAGAACTGACTTAAAATTATTTTTTTAAAATGGGCTTCAAATCTAATAAAAGCACCGTATTTGCTTGACGAGTGTGCATGACCGGATGCCCAATATTTTTGCTTATTGTGCAGTGTTAGGCTGTACCGCTAATTGGCACTGTGGTACTGCACCACGGATGCATATATTATTATATTGCATATTGTGATATCGGATGTGATATCTTCCTGTCCCCTTGAAAATATTCAACCTACATCTAATTTACATTAATACCAATTTTGCGGACAAGTCACAATTTGAAACATAATGCTAAATGGCATATTTATATCAGAATTAATATCTCCTTCATTAAAATATTCAACCGACCAGACCATTTTAGGGGGTTTAGGTCCACTTTTACCCAAATGGTCCACTTTTTTCGAAGTCTGCACCTCCCCAATAAATCCTGCTACGGCCCTGGATTAAGGTCTGTCCACATTAAAAGAAGGTGGGGGGGGGGGATTGGGTGGTGAGGTGTAGAGTGTGTTCCTTGTTTTTCCTTCCCAGTTGTATCTGTTAAAATATATATCTATGTATTAGTATTATTTTTTCAAATTAAAATTTTTGCATTAGAAATACAAACCAAAACAATTAGAAAACAAAACTCCAGTTGGTATGCAATTACACCTTGGAACATTTTTTTGAACAAAACAGAGCTAAGACCCTTGTTTAGGGAAACCCCCTTTGCATTTTCCCTTACCAATAAACCGCAAAAGGGAAATTCCCACTGTTAAAGTCCTATTTCCCACAGTGCAAGGTCAGCATGACCCTCTCAACAATGCTTTTAACAAGGAGCAACAGTGGTTGTCACCATAGCAAGG
This sequence comes from Ophioderma brevispina, assembly GCA_023653785.1. Classification (NCBI taxonomy): domain Eukaryota; kingdom Metazoa; phylum Echinodermata; class Ophiuroidea; order Amphilepidida; family Ophiodermatidae; genus Ophioderma; species Ophioderma brevispina. The sequence goes on along the minus strand of JAMKCH010014999.1, from coordinate 73,282 downwards.
ATATTACACTTTGTGTGGTTTAGTTTGTTACCCTGAACACTGCTCAGGCACAAATCAGCCTAAAATATGATGCTAAACTGTCTTTTGGCAAAAATGATATAGGGTCAATCAACTGTGCTTCCTAGCCATGTACTTCCTCTTCTCATAGAGTGTGTTTCTATTAGCCCATTGCGGCGCCACACATCTTTTTCTGGGGGGCAACGGGGGGGCAAAAGTGAAATCTTGGGGGGCAAAAGTGAAATTTCCTGTGGGGGCAAATATGAAAAATTTGCAATTTTTTCACACAATTTTGCCCCAAATCATGAATTTGCCCCACACCTTCCATTTTTTCTTTCAAAAAAAAGACCAGGGGGGAAAAACTGGGGGGCAAGAAAAAAATTTGGGGGGAAATAGCCCCCCATGCCCCCCCTGGCGCCGCCACTGTTTTAGCCCGGTTGCTCTGGCTTTTTCCGCTTACAATAGCATAGTTTGCAGTTTGGGTTTCAACCCCCCACCCTTTATAGTTAAAACACCCGATTTTATATAAAAATCACCCTTTAATACCGTAAAGTCTTAACCACCCGAAGCCTTTTTGCTTATTGCAAGTGAAGGCGAACCGCAATCATTATCGTACCTCCATCTTAATTCTGATTATGCAAGATCTAAAAATGGAAAGTCCATTGTTGCGTAAATATTGTAGGGCACGTAGTCCTATACTCAACATATGCACTACTATGATCTCCATGTAGGTTTTTTCTGAGCTTTTTTAATCTTTTCAATGCTTTGGGTGTCCATGCCTAGCTCAGTCCTTTATCATTCATGACATGCCTACCATAGGCATAGCATATACTGGCATACAGTAACTTCTTCAGAAGTGAGTCTAAGTTTGAAAAACAAAAATCAAGTGCAAGCTCTATCTGGATCAGGTTTGAGATCCGATTTCATCTGATATAGTTGTATTTACTAGAAACGCACTCGGTTTAATGAAATTCAATAATCAATACATTACAGTCACAAATATGCCCAAAGAACTCGAATTTTTACCGAATTCGGCACTCTTGACGAAGCGAATTCGCACCCGGAAGTATAATATCGCTTTATCTTTGCTACCAAAACACAAAATTAAAGTTTGAAAGGCACCTTTAGCACATGAACCAACCTCCCATTAATACTGACCACGCTCAAATGTTGCATTTCTCCGAAATTTCCGATTGCGCTACGGTAATCTTGATACCATCGGCATCCACTGTCTTCTTGTTTACTGGCGGCCATGTTGAAACGAATTGCCCCACTGAACGCTGTCATTGTTTCACACTGTCAACTGAAATTGCGGCAAAATCCTGCAAGCTGTGCTTGGATTCAAAATCACATCTATTTTAGTATTATCTTGAGAATTATCGCGAAGTAATACCCATCACGACAAAAATATTATTTTTCCTTCATTTGAAATTACATGACGAGTGTAGGCCCTATAAGTACAGATTTACATTTACAAAAATACGCACAACTGTTCCGGGTTCGCAAAGAAATACGGGGAAAATGAGTCGGAAGTCGCTGATTTCATTGGTTTCAGAGCTTTGTTCAGCTAGGTAACAGATGCGATTACACGCTTCTTATTGGGGGTTGCACACTTTTTTAAGAATACACACATTTTAGTTTCCAAACTCTCCCCAAACCCGCGCTTTTTGAGGATGTGGTGATTTTTCAAACCCACGATTCTAAAGCGTCCGATGCACCATTTTGTAAATTTCACCTCAATAGGGTCATGTGATCATAAAAATCCTATTTTAAAACGAAAACCGTATTTTTAGCATGATTATGAATGTCTTGTGGTTCTTAAACTTTTGGAACTTTTTACCCTACTACTGACTTGCTTTTAGTAAAGTACAGTAGAGTCACATTGCTATGCATCATGTGAGTGATTCAAACACCCTCTGGATGCACACTATGAATAGCCCCTACTCTTCTCTCCCTAAGCCAGAGCGGTACTTCATTCAAACACCGGGGTCCCACTGTGCCACAAAGTCAAGATTTTTGGTATACCCCCGAAGGTTAGAACTTAAAAAAACAGTCCTTTATGACACGAAATCTGTCCATATATGAAAACTTTGATGTCTTAGCATCCCTATACTAGCTCGATTTAAAAAAATACAAACAGTGCACAGCTCATGCTTAAATCCGTGAAATGTTGACCCTAAACAGCACCGAAAACTTGGAACAAATTAATAGCTAAACACAGTTGTCTCCCACTTCCGGGTGTATGTTCGTAATTATTGATGAAATAAGATTAGCTTTAAAGTAATAATTTTAGGGCCCGTTCATTATTTACAAGGAGGGGGCCGCAGAATTGAAAGATGTGTTTGGAAAATTGCACAACCCACAATGTAAAGTTACATGCCCTATTGCATAGAACCCATGCACCCATCGGCCATCCCACACACACAATTAGGTACATCATATAGTCAGGTGGAAGTTTGTGCACACAGCCTGAAGGATGGAAATGGAGTACAGACTTTTTATATCGATAGTTTTTAGTTTATTAGGACCTAAGCCAATAATTTTTGAAGGGTGTGCAAAATTTGGTGCAGTGGCATTTTTGAAAGTCCAATATGGCTGCTTCCATGTCCAAAATCACTAAAAAATACCTTAAATATTTTTGATAGAGACAGTTTTTTTGCGGTACTCCGGTGTTGATACGCACGATGAAGTGTTAATAATGTAATTTGGTCATTACATAGCCTCAAAAATTCAATATGGCTGCTCAAAAGTCAAATATGTGCTCGGAATCATTAAAATGATCTAGGCTCCTCCAGTATACATATTTATGATATGCAGAATTAATCCTAAACACATAAAACATGTTCTGCAGGTGTCCAAAATCTGTTACCATTGAACACAATCTGCAAGTGTTATTTTAACACCTCTAGGATGCATTTTGAACGCATCCAGACATGTCAAGTGTTCTCCATATTTTGCAGTGTTAGAGGCTTGTATCTAGTGTCTATATGTATGTTTTATGCTTTACACTTATGCGATATATGTATTTGGTCACTAGAAACCCTTATTTGGCATTTCTCTGTGATCGACATTTTTTATATTCAAGATGGCAGCCAATATAGCTTGCTTTAAAGATACTTAAAACATATATTATATCTATATTATATGTAGTTACATCAATTAATTATTATTATAAAGGTGTGAATGAAGGTATGGGATAAGTATTTGACAATTTGACATCCTTATGTGGCATTTTTGTTTCGTTAACATGCAAAAATTTTAAGATGGGAGCCAATATGGTTACCTTTTTAGCTTCTTTAAAACCTATAAAATACGATACATTTGTCTTGTATTTAGTTATAGCATCCAAATTGATTATTAAAGTTTAAAATAAAGTATGAGATTTATGTCTTTGAACATCACAAACTCGTATTTGGTATTTTTGTTTTGACAGCATGCTTAAAATTCAAAATGGCGGCCAATATATTATGAATATATGACAATTTGTAGGTTTTAAAGATCTTGAAAAGCAGTCATATTGGCTGCCATCTTGATTGGTAATTGCATGTTAACACACTTGGAATGCCAGATATGAGTTCCTACTGGGTATAGAGCCTAGAATTATGCCTCGATCACAAATACTTGATGAGTTATGGTCAATTGGATGATTTCGGGGCATATTGGATTTCGGGGTGGCCATATTGGATTTGATGGTAATGTTGTGATCAAATCACATCAAAAACCTGTCCAGTAGATTCCTCGGGTTTTAAAACCTGGATATAGATCATAAAATTATGGCCATTTGAATGAATTTGAGAGTGGTAGCGGCCATATTGGATTTCTAGAAAATGCACTGCACAAAATTTTGCACACCCTCCAGAAATTATTTGCTTAGGTCCTCATTAACTAAAATCGATCGAAAGAAAAAGTCTGTACTCCATTTCCACCCTGCACCCACAATTCCTCCTGACTAATATGATTTACTGCTGATATGCAGATAGGTGCTTGGTTTACTGAATAATAAATTTAACATGACCCCCCCCCCCATCAGAAAAAAATCCCTTATTTGTCAAGTAGAAAATCACATAGGTCTAATCCCAATGTTTGTACTCATGCACCGGACCCTAATAACCAAACCCTAACCTAATTCCTAACCCTAATCTTAACCCTATGTCCTATAGGCCCTATAACCCCAACCCTAAACCTAACCCGTGTTGCAACCAGCCTAATCAATAAAGGGGACCTTTACAATGGGTGCCATGTATATCAATCCATATAACGTATACATTGTTTCCGAATTCGGTTACCTTGCTAAACGAACGTTTAGCAAGGGGGTCTTCATGGGGTCTGTGTGGGTGCTTTTGGCGTTACAAGATCGTATTTTACGTCTGCTATTACATGTACATGCTTGTTCCTAAATGCCAAAAGCCTGATTTTTAATGAGTTTCATTGTAGAATTGTCCATAAAATCACAAAAAATGTGTAAACACGCGCTCTACACATCAACAGCACATTATTTTCCACTTCCCTTCTCCTCTGCCGAATGCCCCAGTACTTCGGCAGTTCTGAGAGGAGGGAACTTCGGCACCCGGGTATTTCGGCACCCGGGGGTTTCGGCACAACAGTAATCAGCAAAAATAAGCATGCTCGTGCCTATTCTACAGAAAATAAACGGGGGTTACCGGGAACAATCCAGGGGCGACTCAATGATCTAGTGGGGCGACTGCTATGTTTAAATTGGGATTTTTAACGGTTAAGAAATCACCGTTTCAAAATCATCAGATTTTAACCATGAATGGAAAATTAGTCAAGGAAACAACATGCGTATAATATAAATATAATTTAGGACTACATCAAAGGTAAAGATTTTCAATAAGTGCTGTTTTTGTAATGATTCTGAATTTGCTTATTCCGCATCGGATCCGCTGCGCACCCACCCCGGCTTTTTCAATAGACTCCCGTGCGTAGCGTTGTAGGAGGTAGGTACGGATGACGTGCAACGCTACGGAACGAGCTAGTTTCTATTGAGCAGACTGAATTTATCTGGATGTAATTTTAGCTAGTTGATACTAGCTGCCAGAAGAAAAATGGTGAATTTTTTGTCAAAAATCAGCAATTTGGGGCTCAAAATAACATGATTTTGGTAAAAATCAGCGATATTGGGCCCAAATTGGTTCAGAAAATATCCAAATTTTGGATATTTTGTCCCCCCCCCCATTTCACTTTTGGCCGGCAATTTGACTTTTTTCCCCCTCCCGAAAAAGAAGCCTGGTGCCGCCACTGGCAAATAGCCGATAATAGGAAGTTTCCATTGAACATATTTTTTTCCAAGTTATATGCACAGGTCAACCATGATGTATTTGTGGATTGTGGTCTTGTTAACTAGGGCTGTGTTAAGCTTTGTAGCAATCTTTTTTATTTCCCACTTGTGATGCAGGTCACAGTATTGTGTGAATTATGTAATTTTTCCCCACCATGATTTCAAGACTGAAAAAACATGTAATGGTTTTGGAGCCTTCCCATATCTTGAGTTTCTAATATAATTTTACACAATACCGGCAGCACTAGGTATTGAGTACTTTCAGGCCCATACTCCGGATTCTTTTTAGGGGAGGGGCAATTTTTTTTCAAAAGGGCAATTTTCCGCAAATTCGGCAAAAGTGGACCTTTTTTACCGAAATTTTAAAGGGGGATGACCCGATTTAAGTCTTCATCTTGATAGAATGGCCTTCATCCCTAAAAACCCCATCTGTAAAGTTTTGCGTCGATATTTCAACCCGTCTTGAAGTGAGAGCTAAAAATGTGATTTCCTAATCTCCATAGAGTACTGTGTAAAATTAATATTGGTCGACCAAAATGGGGCATATTTTCCCTCATAACATCCAAACCAAACATCCTTTAGCCCTAAGATTTCACAGGGTAAATGAGAAAAAATAGTAGCTTTCTTCTGAATTTTGACCTTAATGAAAGCTTTCAAGCTGCAAAAGTAGGCTTCTTACATTGAAACTTGCAAACATAACAAAATTATTTGACACACAAAAATAAATAGGTGAGAAAGTTATCCTTAAAAACCCAAACATCTTTTTTGAAATAGAGAAATCAATGTCATAGTTATCCTGAATGATGCTGACAAAATCATCCCAAATAGGCTTTACATAACCACATCACCAAAAATAATTGTTTCAGGAAATTTTTACAAAAGTCTCAAAGTTGGGAATTATTTAGCAAATTACTGATAGCATCTTTTATATAATTAACTGTAGCCCTATATTGTAATTGTTGTCAAAGACAGCGCAGTACTGTATTATTGAATCCGGTTAAAGGCACTATCAGTGCTAAATCAGATAAATCAGATAAACAAAAAAATCATCAAAAATCAGATTTTTGCATGTCTGGAACTAGTATTGGTATTCTAACATACCCTGCAAGTGATACGACCAAACGCAGCCTAATAAAGACAAAATCGGTTATTTTAGTTACAATTGTCCGAACGGACACTTTCTCCCCGCTGTTACTCTACGCGGTTCTCTGTGCCTCGGGCTTCGCTTTATGGCAATCATTGTGAAGTGGTGAGGAGCTAGACCAAAGCTCCCAGGGAACCCGCGTATGCTGTTATAAGGCTGCTGAATTTGGATGATTTTTATGTGCAGCAGACTTTGCCGCGTTGTAGTTCACCGCATTTCCTGGAAAACGCACAACTTGTAAAAGTGAGAACAAGTTGAATTCTTCTCAGAAAACATTACTCCATTGATTTACCACAGATTTTTCTACTTGTGTGGGGTGCGCCACTTCATGCAATTTCTAAAGGTATTTTCCCTGTGTACACGGTAGCCTAATTTGATGGTAATGTTGTTTTGATCACTCACATCAAAAACCTGTCCATTAGATTCCTCGGGTTTAAAAACCTGGATATAGATCAAAAATTATGGCCATTTTGAATGAATTTTGAGAGTGATCGAGCCATATTGGATTTCTAGCAAATGCACTGCACAAAATTTTGCACACCCTCCAGAAATTAAATTTTGCTTAGGTCCTCATTAACTAAAATCGATCGATAGAAAAGTCTGTCATCTCCATTTCCACCCTGCCCCACAATTCCTCCTGACTAATACGTATTCGTTCACTGGCTGATATAGATAGGTGCTTGGTTTACCCTGACTAATAAATTTAACAGACGGCCTCCCCCCATCAGAAAAACTCCCTATTTGTCAAGTAGAAAATCACATAGGTCTAATCCAATGTTTGTACTCCTGCACCGGACCCTAATAACCAAACACTAACCTAATTCCAACCCTAATCTTAACCCTAATCTTAACTCTTACCCTAAACCTAAACCCCACCCTAAACCAACCCGTTTTGCCACCAGCCTAATCATAAGGGGACCTTTACAATTGGTGCCCATGTATATCAATCCTATAACGTATCTTGTTTCCGAATTCGGCTACCTTGCTAAACGAACGTTTAAGGGGTTTTCATGGGGTCTGTGTGGGTGCTCTTTGGCATTACAAGATCGTATTTTACGTCTGCTATTACATGTACATGCTTGTTCCTAAATCAAAGCCTGATTTTTAATGAGTTCATTGTAGATTGTCCTAATCACAAAAAATGTGTAAACACGCCTCTAAACTCAACACAACATGAATTTTTCCACTTCCCTTCTCCTCGTCCGAATGCCCCAGTACTTCGGCAGTTCGTGGAGGAGGGAACGTCGGCAGCCGGGTATTTCGGCACCCGGGGGTTTCGGCACAACAGTATCAAGCAACTAAAGCGTGCTCATGCCTATTCTACAGAAAATAAACTGGGGTTTACCGGAACATCCAGGGGCGACCAATGATCCTAGTGGGGCGCGGCCTATGTTTGAATTGGGATTTTAACGGTTAAAGAAATTCACCGTTTCAAATCTCAATTTTAACCATGATGGAAAATTAGTCAGGAAACAACATGCGTAAATATAAATATAATTGAGGACTACATCAGGTAAAGATTTTCAATCCTTGCTGTTTTTGTAATGATTCTGATTTGCTTATTCCGCATCGGATCTGCCGCTGCGCACCCACCCCGGCTTTTTTCAATACACTCCCGCATGTAGCATTGTAGGGGGTAGGTACGGATGACGTCAACGCTACTACAGCTAGTTTCTATTGAGCAGACGAATTTAATCTGGATGTATTTTAGCTAGTTGATCTAGCTGCCAAAGAAAAATGGTGAATTTTTTTTCAAAAATCAGCATTTGGGGCTCAAAATAATCATTATTTTTGTAAAAAACTCAGCGATATTGGGCCCAAATTGGTTCAGAAAATATCCAAATTTTGGATATTTTGTCCCCCCCCCCATTTCACTTTTGGCCGGCAATTTGACTTTTTTCCCCCTCCCGAAAAAGAAGCCTGGTGCCGCCACTGGCAAATAGCCGATAATAGGAAGTTTCCATTGAACATATTTTTTTCCAAGTTATATGCACAGGTCAACCATGATGTATTTGTGGATTGTGGTCTTGTTAACTAGGGCTGTGTTAAGCTTTGTAGCAATCTTTTTTATTTCCCACTTGTGATGCAGGTCACAGTATTGTGTGAATTATGTAATTTTTCCCCACCATGATTTCAAGACTGAAAAAACATGTAATGGTTTTGGAGCCTTCCCATATCTTGAGTTTCTAATATAATTTTACACAATACCGGCAGCACTAGGTATTGAGTACTTTCAGGCCCATACTCCGGATTCTTTTTAGGGGAGGGGCAATTTTTTTTCAAAAGGGCAATTTTCCGCAAATTCGGCAAAAGTGGACCTTTTTTACTGAAAGTTTAAAGGGGGATGACCCGATTTAAGTCTTCATCTTGATGAGAATCTGGCCTTCCTCCCTAAAAAACCCCCCCATCCACCCTGTACAGTTTTGCGTCGATATTTCAACCCGTCTTAAGTGAGAGCTAAAAATATGTATTTTCCTAATCCATAGAGTACTGTTAAAATTAATATTGGTCGCACCAAATGGGGCATATTTTCCCTCCTACGCCAAACCAAACATCCTTTTAGCCCTAAGATTCCAGCAGGTAGAATGAGAAAAATAGTAGTCTTTCTTCTGAATTTTTGACCTTAATGAAGTTTACAAGCTGCAAATCTGGCCTTCTTACATTGAAACTGGCAAACATAACAAAATTTATTTGAACACACAAACATATAATAGTGAGAAATTTACCTTAAAAAACACCAAACCCACATTCTTTTTTGAACAGGAGAAATCAATGTCATAGTTATCCTGAATGATGCTGACAAAATCATCCGCATAGGCTTTAACATCACCACAGTTCACCAAAAATAAGTGTTCAGGAATTTTACACAAAGTCTCAAAGTTGGGAATTATTTAGCAAATTACGTCGCATCATTTTATATAATTAACTGGTGCCCTAAATGTAATTGTTGTCAAAGACAGACGCAGTACTGTATTATTGAATCCGGTTAAAGGCACTCTCGTGCCTAATCCGATAAATCAGATAACAAAAAAATCATCAAACAGATTTTTTGCATGTCTGGAACTAGAATTGGTATTCTAACATACCCTGCAGTTACGACCAAAACGCAGTCCTAATAAAGACAAATCGGTTTTTTTAGTTTTCAATTGGGGTCCGAACGGACATTTTCTACAACACATAATTGAATGGAGATTCGTATCTTTGAACACTGACAATTTTCTTCCTTTTCTGTTAATTCTTCAGTTGTTGGAAAAATAACGTATGAGGAATTTCAAATATTTGTCACTCTTTCCGGATAAATACTGATAGTGCTTTTAAAGAGGCCCCTTTCGGTGACCGCTCAGTTTTGTATTCAACTACACCAGTAAAGAAAATCCACACACACATATTTTACAGTAAATCACAAAATAAATCTTAGTGGACAGTCTGAATGTAAGATTCCTCTTAAGTCAATATGTGCAATCTTTATTGATTTGAAACACATAACACAAACAACAATAAAATAATTAAAGTTTAACATAGCCTTGAGGCTTACGCTTTATTTTTATTCCTACACTCCTGTCAGTTCCCTGTACACGATGTGGTATAGCCCCCTCATGGTGAGTCTCTTGCGCATCGCCTTTCGCATTTATTTAGTGTGTTTTGTTTTTTCTTCTTATTTTTTGGGAAAATCTTCCGTTAACCTTCCCTGGGACCTGCTTGGGCAATACATATTAAGGCGCCGAATGAACATTGTGGTCAAACAATGTGATACTACCGTCTGGCGGCATTGTTTATGTTTCTGTCCTTGTGTTAACGAAAGGGGTTCAGTTGAGATAATTCTTGGCATGATGCCAATCACTTTAGTAGCTACAACCCATTGTGATGACCACATATACTTGATTGACACATTAGCTTGCAACAAAACTATCCCTATTTGCGCACAGATGCCTCCCTTCGCTCGTCCCGAAGGCTTTACGCTCTTGACACTCACCTTGGGGCGATCATGTTTGAGCGTCTTTAACAAAGGCTAAAGTTTAACATGTCAAAAAATAACATTCTTACTACCCATTTAGTATCAAAACATGAGTCATAAACCTGAGTATATTTGGAGAACATCAAAATAGTTGAACATTTTTTAAAAGCAATTATCAATACATTGATAACCCATCAATACAAAGCATAATCACCTATATCAGAAAGAAATTTTGATCATGTGTACCAGTGTAAAATACATTTCATTAAAATGGTTTCATCTTCAATCTCATTAAAGGGTCCATGGCCGCATCGCTAATAGCCTCGTCCCCAGAAGCCCAGATTTTTTACTGGGGTGTCAACATTTTAGGCTAGCAGACAGGAAAGCACTATGTTTTCATGTACCCTGTGAAATCTTAGAGCCAAGGGATGTTGGGTTTGGCAAGTTACTGAGTGACCTAGTACCCCTTTTTTGTCAGCAATTGGGTGGTTTTGGGAAAGTGTTAAACGACCTGACTCAATTCTAAGAGAATGAGCACTAATTCTAAGTTTGCTAATTCTATCTATAATTAACGGTTCACAGGAATTTATTGGTACTAAATCGATCGGCACATCTAATAATGAAATATCCCCTAAAATATGGATGTACCATGGGTTGGCATGGTCATTGGAGTACTTCCTTGCTAAGAAACCATCATTTTCACGCTTACTTTCGAAGCAGTAGACTATTTAAGGAAGCCGCCACGTTTCATTATTTACGCTAGACGTTTTTCCACAGCCATTTTAGTCTCTCACACCAAATTGAAAGCTGATCGGTGATTAGTCAAGTTCTGGCCTTTATGAAGACTATCGCGTTTCTTTTACCATTGTAATAAAAACACGCTTTAATTTAATGTTTCCTTTAAAATATCATACATTTATCAAAAATGGGCCATACATTTGGTGCCTAGATTTTTATAAAATGACCTGGGATTCTTGAGAAATTTTTTTAAAATAAAATTAGGAAACTCTTCCATCATACAAAGAAACTACTCGGTACATTAAAAACTACGTAGATTGCTGAACCTTGCATTAGTGGGTTCGGCACACGGATCTCTTTTCAATGGATTGGAAACTGGGCTTCGTAATTGAACCACTGATGGCCATGTTGGTCATCCAAAGAAGAGCCCAAGCAGGTGGTTAAGAGCCGGTCCATTTTATATATACAAATTGTTCCCATTGAAATTGGATATAGCGACATAATAGACTACAGAATCAGCAATTCAGTAGCTCTTGTATTTGCGTGTATGGGATGGCATGTCTCTAAAACGTGCACCTGGATACAACTTCTTTAAACAGGGGTCCTGGAAATGGTATTTTGGTTCGTAGACCAAGATGCCCGCCCGTGCTCATTCATCTAATATACCATTACTGTTGTGTCGCCTCCATTGTATAGAGATCAGTGGTTACAGTGCGACTGTGCGATAAACTAAATATTACGCGACCCCTTTTAAGATGTCCACGTTTTCATTGATTGTTTTAGTGTTAGCAACTAAACCTTGTTAATCACCAAAGTATCTAAAACACCCCTCTTAAATTTTTCTCATATCACTGAGGTTTTTTAAAAGTGTAGTTTTCTTGCAATAAAAATTCTAAACGTAATTTCGCTCCTATCCTTTGTGTGCTCAACAAAGTTCAAAAGGATGAGGCTTGTGGCAAACTTGCACGTGATATATGCGCGTGTGGGATATATTTTCGCTGGCTTCTGTTTCAGTATTGCATGCGGCGTTATAAATATACCACACGGAATAAACATGGTAGCTTCCATGATCCTTGTACAGTTGTGTATATTGGTCGGAATAAATCCAGATTTTTTCGCAAGGAATACTCCAATGGCCATGAAAACCATCTGGTACGTTTTATATAGGGATATTTCATTATATATGTGCTGATAGATTTATACCAATAAATCGCTTTAAACATACTGTATAATTTTCTGTACAAAACACTTTAAAACAACAATAAGTTTTAAGTTTGGGTTGTGAATTTGTAGTTATCAACCTCCATTGAATTTGATATTTAGGAATGAAGGCCAGTGATAATATTTTCTGAAATATTAAAGGTGCTTGTTCCGATTTTTGGGTATCGTGTTATCTACTTGGTATGAGACCCTGACACTTGTATACACAGGCCACCAAGTATCGTGGGAAACGAACTTGCGGTTTGATGCTAGACGCGATAATACACAGTGCAACACCCTATTCACTACTGTGCTAATATTGATGGTCAACCACTAAAACGGCATTTTTTTGTCAGTATCTTGAGAACGAAATGGATTTGAAAGCTGAAATTTCAGGAAGACAATGAGAAAAATCCGGCCTTTCATCTGATGTCAAAATTGATACTTCTTCCGGGTAAATCAGGGGGTCCCAAAGACGATCGGAACAAGCACCTTTAAGAGAATTACACACATTTGGTTTTTGCCAAATTTCAATTGCAAATAGAATTTTTTTAATACCATAAGACCATGTAAAAATCTAACTGTTTTCACAAAGTTTTCTATTATCAACTAAAGCAGGGGTGTCCAACGTTTTTGACGCAACGGCCGCATTGGTTGAATCCAAAACTGTTGCGGGCCGCAAGCAATAATGGTTCGAAATATTACACAACCAGAGGTGCTGGCCTTTTGGAACAACAAATGGCACTGTTGTCCCTTTGTATACCTTTGTCTGGCTAAGACTGGGAATGGCTGGGTCATTATAAGGTGTAAAATTGCATTAACAACTAGTTTACTCTTTTGATGCAGCACAAGCACTGTGGGAAAGGGGGCACGAACAGGGGCATGCCGAGGGGGAGTAAAATTGCACTAGTTACTAGTAGTACAAAACTTAACCAAAAGCGTGCAAAGCGCCGGCGAAAATTAGCCCAAGTTACATAAATTTGGCCCAAATTTTGGACAAATTTGGTTGCAATCCAAAAATCGAGACAAAAACTTTTTTTTTCAGGTAGGGATGTGCGGCCTGGCCCAGATTACCAAATTTGGGGGCTTGAGAACTAATTTTGTCTCTTAAAGTAGGGCCTTAGGAAGTTAGGAACTTAAATTTTGAGATATTTCACGACTTTGTAACTAAAATTTGGCTTCTGAGGCAAATCTTTTCCCAAATAAAAAAGGAGACCTTAAAAACTAAATTATGCTTCAACTGGGGGTCTTAGGAACTGCTGGAGAGGCGTATAATGGGGGACTAAGGCTGCACATACCTGTACCACTTCCTTATGTCAGTACCCACATTAGTCTGGGGGGTTAATTAGAGAAAACTTAACCGCAAAGCTTCCATAAAAATCTTGGAGTGGGTACAATACGGGAATGATCTGCATAAGCTTGCATAGTTGACTGCTTGTGCGTTTATGGGGTGGGGGAGATGTGGTGGTTGTGTCATTGGTTGTGTATTTGGGGGGGTACGTGTTGTGGTGTTTTTTTTTTCGGTAGAGTTCTTTGGTGCTGTGTGTGAGATATCAGTTTGAGATATTTATACATTTTATTTTTCTGGGAAGGACCTCGCGGGCCGCATACAAGCTCTTCGCGGGCCACAAATGGCAAAAAAGCATCTATGACTAGTTTATGACTATTAAAATTATGAATAATAAAATGGGTTGTTGCATTTCTCCCGCGATCCACATTTTCAGGTCAGGCCGAATTCCATTATCTTTTTTTAATTAAAATCATTACACAAGTGCGAATTACTGGGAAAACCTATATTAATGAATGCTTTTGATAGTCCTTGGCATTTAGCACTGTCAATTGCAATCCCGGCCCTGGGGGTCCCGGGAATAGCGGGGACTTTTCTCCGGGAATGTACATTTTGCTAGTCGTGACACCCCCCCCCGCCTTTGTCCCCACTAAAGTAGCAGGAAATCCCGGGTAGCCGGGGCTTGCATGTTTTTTAACATCCCCCGCTATGTCCCCCGCCCCTACTAAGCTGGCTCGGTGTGGACAATCCCGTATATTCTGGCCATGGGGGGTTCGGGGGACGCTTAACTCTGTACAATCCCGGCTTCGGTCCCCGCTATGCGACAACAGGTCTAGCTATATAAAATCAATACTACTTTTGGATCGCCAGAGTGTCAAAACCGAGCCGCAATTTCACCACATCGGAGTTGTTTTGAGAACAACCTCGTTTAGTTGGTTGGTTAAAAACAATCACATTATCCAATCCACGGCAAGATCCGACCACTAAATAGCAGAGTAATAATCTAAAACCCTGCATCCTGCCTCATGCCAACGGAAACTTCAGGCAAACAACAGATCATCATGCAATTGGGTCATTTTGTCGGCTACCTGTGATAGTGACTGCTAAAAAACTTGAATATATGCCCCTGCCGTACTCTTTTAGGGGTATCAATATATTGCAGCACTTGCGATTAGTTAATATCTCGACCGTGCGACGACGTACGTTTGTGCTACTTGTGTAGCGTGTGCCTTTTCACGACATGGAAGATATCGTACTGCAATGGTAGAGCTATATCAATGTGATATACGTACAAGATTTGACGGTCGATACGGCTCCTGATCGCCTGGTTTTATTGGTGTGAACACAAAGCGTTAAAAGTCCTGTTTAGTCCCGGGGAGCCGGGAATTTTTGTCCCTCACGGCTTAAGTTACCCATCTACCATCCATGACTGGCCCGGCAGGGCCGGGGACAAGCGACCCTACATTCCTCCCCGCCAGTCCCGCTAACCTCCCGGCTTGCGGGGCATACTTTTTTTGTACATGCCCTACTATGTCCGGCATATAACCCGCTGATTGTCCCGGGACCCCCAGGGCCGGCATTGAAATTGACAAGTGCTTATCTGAATAACCTTAAAAAGGTTGACCTTAGTACTATACCATTTATTTCCAGTTTATTATGTTTTTTGTAATATCAATCATTTTTTAGGCCAGTGCAGTGTTAAGGCTTAAGCAGAGAGAGGAAGGAAGGAAAGGGGTGGAATTGGTGTCCTTATTTTGAGGAAACTCTATACCCTCCAATAGAAATGCCGACACCTTCATGACACCTGTTTGCAAAATTAGAAGCCTTAACCATGCGATGCTATCGGGTAAAACCTGTTGATGTCGCACCTTCGTCAGTTAAGACCTGCCTGTTTGTCGTTTTGCCCGGTCAGATGAAGTGCTTTGTTTGACTCACCTGTGCTGCCTGCGGATATCAATAGAAGGTCAGTCCGATTGCACTTACAATAGTGGTAAATCATATGGTTTATAACATGTGCACATGCAAAGCTGCACCTGTCTGTACCCGGTGGCTCAACAAGACGGGGCTTAACCAGACCTGACCCTCCGGTGGGGGGGGGGGGGGGGGGGGAGGGGATGGGGGGTCTTCTCGATTTCTGTACCACGCTTTCGGGGCCGGATGAATTTGTGCACGCATCAATGCCGCGAAGGCCTACACAGGTGGGGTCTAGGGCCAAAGCCCCGGCGTGGGTCCTGCCATCCTTTCTCTTCTTCCTCCCCCTTTTCTTTTTCTCTTCCCTTCCCTTTTCTTCTTCCCCTCTTTTTTCTCTTCCTTCTCCTTTCCCTTTCCTTGCTTTTCAGCTTTCCCTCTTCCCTCTCTTCTTCTTTCCCTTTCTTCTCTCTTTCCCTCTTTTGTTTTCTCTTTTTCTCTTCTTCCTCCCCGTTTTTCCATGGTCCCCTTTTTTTGCTCTCACATTCCCTTTTGTGTCCATGTGGGGAAGTTTTCCCCCCGCACCCACTGGTTTACACCACGCAAACAAAAGACACAAGTCAGTAGGCATGTAGTCTAGAAACCAACTCAAATTCAATATGGCTTCAGGAGTTTTTCCAGATTACATCGCACACCCAGGCCCGTAACTAGATATTTTTTAGGGAGGAGCCATTTGTTTTTTCAAAGGGGGATTTTCTCCGTCAAATTTACCCCCCCAAAAGGGGGCTTTGGCAAAATGATATTTCTCCCAAATTTTCTCCTCCAAAGGGGGATAATTGGCCAAAAGTAGACTCCTTTTTACGCAAAGTTAAACTCCTTTTTTAAAACAAGCACTAAAACCCCTACTTTTGGCGTCTCTGCACTTGAAAACTATATTGTTCACTGCAAAATCGTAGTCGTTTTGGGGAACTCTACCCTCCATCGGACAACTTTGTCCCATGACCATACTTTTGTCCCCAGAACCCCAAGGCTGCCTATCCCACTGAGGGAAATTGTATTTTAATAAATCTTTTCAATGTTCAATAACCATTTAACCATGAGCAATACAGATAACAGTTCATGACTAATATTTAATTATAGTATTCGTATTTTAATTAATCATTCTGTGTTTGATGAAATAAGAATGAAACCACTCATGATGAATACGAATGGCCAATCATTTCAGAACCCACCCCATACTTGGTAAAACTAAATGTTGATACACCACGGGTTCATTATTTTGAATCTGCAAAGAAACCTGGGTTGAAAAAACTTGAGGTATATCTTTCTGGAAATGTCCTCATGTCTCTTTAACCATGTTAACCCATGCAATACAGATGAGCAGTTCATGACTAAATAGTTGACTTATGTAATTAATCATTTAATTAATCATTACTTTTCAATTGATGAATCATTAAGAATGACCAGCAGTTTTAAATCAAGAACACATACACATTAATTGTGTGTCAAAAAATATTAGTGTACTAAATTTTAATAACAACTGTGGTAGTAACATGTGTGTTAAAACAAAATTGCTTGTGAAAGGTTGTACTTGGTTGTGTCCATACCTGTTGCCCTACATTTCAAAAAGAAAATGTAGTTTGTATGTGGCATGCCCTTGCTGAGGGCCCCTAGCACATATCAAAGTCTTAGGAATTTGGAGTATCACTTAAATTGAGCAATAAAGAGATAATGGGCAATTCGGGAATATAGCTATTGTATTGGAGTAATACGCCAATTCATTCCTGACGGTGTCCTGTTTTTTGCACTCTGTCCTTGTTTTGCTTCCGGGTCCATTAACCTTTTACTTGGGCGCTAGGTTGTGATCTCAATTCCCTTGGCACAGTTCAGTAGCTGTCATTCGCCCGTGTATTTAGAAATACACCCATGGTTTGGGTATGTATATGATACCAGTCACAAAAAGGTAGTTGGGTCAAGTATGTACAAGTCAACCACTGAACTGTGTCTTGGGGGATGAGCATATTTTAACGCATAGTGATAATTACCCATGCAGGAAGAGGGAGTGATGGTCTATAGTAGACTTATGTGTCAGTCCCATGTCCATCTGACAGCGTTCAAGCTTTGAATTTACGTTGATGGAAGAATGGTGGAAATTAAAGGGATAGATATCCTACTTAAAATATCATTTTTAGTGTGAATGAATTGGTGAGAAAATGGAAGTCTGAAATAAAATGGCATTAATTATAACTTGAAAATTTCTTCCCACTTAGCACTGTACAGGCATATTTATGCCCGAAGTCCTCCAAATTTGAGCAAAAATTCGGGGCAAAAAAAATAAGTCTCAAAACTGGGACTCTCAGGGCTTAAACAAATATAAACTTGCCCTCTAGAGGGAGATATGGCTATAGCAAAGTTTTATATTTGTTTATACTTAAACCTCACAGTTTGAAGGACTTATTTTTCTTGACGAAGCCTTATTTTTCACGCCCTCCGAATGTTAGGGTAGGGGTAAAGATTATAATTTATTGTTTCATAATATTCACTGAGTCAAGTTTTATTACTATTTTGGCTAATGAAAATATGAACACAAAAGACCAAGAAGCAACACCATAGATCATACCATGAGGAGGTATGGCCTTTTTCAATCACAAAATTGGCCGAAAATTGCATATTGAATTTTTCCCAAATCAATTGTCCCCCTGACCGCCCCGGCAACTTGCTAACCCTGTACCAAAAAATAAAGAATAGATTGATCCCATTTAATGATTGAATATACCAAATTGTTACCCCTGTCACTATTAGCATAAGAATTAGTCATACTAGTCTTTTCACATGTTCATACACTCACAGGAATTAGCAAGTCAACATTTTTGTCACCTCGAAAATTGGCATTTTTGATAAATTTGGCCAAAGAAACTGAATTTTTTTTTCCAATCATGAAAATATGGGGTTTTAAGTGCCAAATTCTAAAATATATGACATTTTAACCCTTAAACATTAAAGTCATCAAGGATTTTGACTGTTTTCACCCTACTATTTTTTTCACACCGTGTCCGCAAACGTAAGTCAAAAGCTTGAACACTGTCCTATAGCCAGGTCAGTCCCCATGATAGCATGGGTGACCAACTGATGAAGTGGTGATCAGCTTAGATGACTTAAACGAGCATTTGTGACCCTAGCTAATTCGCCCCTCATCTGAAGTGTTAGCTGAGTATTATATGCATGTGTAATTTTTCCATGTTCAGATTTTGTTGTCCTGCAGGAATTAGAGATTGTGTCATATCGGTTTGTAGTTGTCTGTAACCGGATATTTACAGGCCATGAGGCAACGTGAATGCCAGCATGTCGTCAATAATGCAAAATGTTTAACTAGAATCACCGAAATTTTGGAAAGCGCAGTTTTCTGTTTTCTTCGGATGTCAGTTGAACCATAAACAACAAAAAAGGTGGTAGGCATATGTCAAAGAACTTTCCCCTATACCTATAGTCTAGTGGCCACAGTCAAGATGCGTACGTTCACTGTGTAGTGCCAATAGCCCTGTCCGTCATTAAGTTGGGGGATATCATATTGATCCTACCTATATACCATGCAGATGAATAATTAAAAAGCTTTCACTTCAGCCCAAAAAAACTCAAAATTTGTGTTTAAGTAACTCCAGCCACTCTAATGAATTCTAACCAGATTCCAACCCAAATTTGGGGTTTTCAGGAAAAGATAAAGCTTTGTGTGTGTCTCTGTCTATATATCTTGCTCTCTGCCCATTTCAGAAAATGTTTTTCTGTAGTGTTAAGGTGCAAAATTAATGCATAACCTAAACTGAACAAGTTAGAACATAATGCCGAATCCATGATCGTTACTATATTCTGTTCAATCTCAAGTTCGAGGGCGACGTCACAGCACGTTAGTTTTCTTGCCCTATATATAAATGCGTCGCGATAACCTCAGAATTGCAGCATTTACACACAACAAATAGAGGGGGGACCATCGAAATGCTAGGTGAATGACGTCACCCTTGCCACTTGAGACTGACGGAGTAGACCTATATGTTGTCTCAGATCATGTCATATTTTTTTTTCTGGTCTGCTTATGTCAATACAACTTTTTAAGCCTTGTGTTCTTTCCCAAATGTGGTAGACTCTACAGCAAGTATTGCAACTATGATTCCAAGAAACTTCTCACATTCATTCTGATGGCTGGCACATAGCCAGCATGGGCGTGGGCTGAGGTGACTTCAAAGAAAAATATTGTTAATACTTTTTGGTCAAAAAGGTCAAAATTTGGGTTTTTTGCAATTTTTTTCTTCCATGACAAAAAGAATCCACTTTTGAACAAATCCCTCTCAGAAAATATCCGGGCTATGGGCCTGTAAATAATATTAAGTTAAAAGATTTCAAATGAAGGCAAGAAAGTGACCCCCCCACCACACACACACCCAACTACCACCACCACCAGCACCTCCACCACCACCACCTCTACAACCACCACCACCACCTCTACCACCACCACCACTGCCACCAACACTACTACTTTAGTCCAAGACTTAGCTTTCACACACATACACACACCACCACCACCATCTCCACCACCACCACCTCTACCAGCACCACCACTGCCATGCCCCAACACTAATACTTCAGTACGTCCGAGACTTAGCTTTTTTGTTAAATGACCAAGCCTATGCAGAAATTAAAGCGGCACTGGCACATTTTCACAAAATATGAAATTCTTCAATTTACTCTCAAATGATAGTTTAGGGCATTGGAAGAATAGAGATACATTTTACACATAAAAAAACATACTCAAAAACAGATAGGGACGTTAAGAGGTTATAGACATCTAGGTAATTTGTAGGCTAACTTTTAAGTTTTCCATAACTTTAATCAACAAATGTGTATATTACATGAATATCATAGACTCGTACTCATTGATATTAAAACCATAAAGGTCACAGACCGGTCAAACAGGGTGCATGCCCTGGGAAACATGCATACGGCGTGCGTTTTCTTGTGTTAAACGCCATTTCCGTCGTCTGCTGAATTAATGTCGCCGGCGACATTAATTATAAAATCGTTCTGTTTACCCATAAGCATGCTGATTTGGTCTTAGTCATTTCAGGTGAGGGCTAATGTATATAAAAGCTTTACAACCAGACAAAAATATAGATTTATCTTGAGGGCGCACTATTTTTCAAATGTGCCAGTGTCTCTTTAAGCTTAGTTATTCTAAATATGGTGATAGTTTCATTTTCAAATTTGTTTGATGGGGAAGTACATTTTTTTTGTGGAATGCACTTCTCCAATATACCAACTTATCTTAGCCCCTGGATGTTAGATCCATCACAACCCATATGATGTCATAATCAGTCACTGGTATTCTTGTACCAATGCCAACGTCACGTGGTGACTTGCACATGTTGACATGTATGCACTGGTTTGATTCTCTGAAGGGAAAAAAAGTTGGGTACCAAAAACTAGGCTGTGACTTCATAGCTATTTTATGGCCCCTCTACGCCCACTTAGCAAGGATTTAAGAAGTTGGAAAATCCCTTGAACTTTCATAACACATGTTTATTCCTACAGGTGGAGAAGGCCAGAGCTCTGAATAATATATCATTGGTTGCAGTGACATTTACAATTCTATTTACCCACCATGGTCTAGGCCTATATATAAACATCACACTCTGCACTTGCATGTCATTTTGAAAATCTGTGCACCCTGGTAGCTGATCCATTACACATCTAGACTGTCTGCCAATATACATCCTACTGAGCCGAAGAGAGAGACACAGTGTGTGAAACATTCAAGTGCGCCACGGTTATTACAGTCAAGTCACCTTGCTACATACAGGCTGGCAATTTTTACGTTCCGTATTCAAAGTTCTTAATCAGATCAGAATTAATCCCGGTGGAAGGAAGACTGATTTTAGAGTGCAATAGACAAGAATTCACTTTGCTTGTGACTATTACGCCTTCGGCTTGATGTTAGGAGGATTTTGTATTTATTGTGAAACTATTTAACTTATTTATTTATTAATATATTTATCATCGCCTGCATCATGTTTGTATTCTACAGTTTTGTATTGCTGTTTTTGCCAGCTTTATCTCTGGCTCAAACTGAGTAAGTACCTTGTTTTATTTGTTATGTACTGACTAATAACTTGTTTGAGGTGCCGTAAGGTGTATTAAAGGTGCAGTGAATGATTTTGCAAAAAAAAACAAATTCAAACAAAATAACAATTTGGATTTCTTTCAGAACAATTATTTACTCACAAATAATCGTATCATTGATATATTTTATATCAAATGGGTACAAGGAGATTTTGGGGGATGCATGCAAATTTCTCTAAATTTGCACTTGATTGGTTGTAGAACACCTACTGAGAATGTTTATTGTATGTCTTTTGGTGAGAGATGGTCAAATTGCCTCAAAATAGGTCTGGGTGACAAATTTTTTGCAAAATTTTCCAAAAAATGTGGTCTTTGGGGTGAAATTTTCTAATAGAGGTCTATGGGAGTTTTTCAAAATTTCTCCCTAAACAGTGGTAAAATTTTCAAAAAATATGGGGTCTTTGAAAAATGGTTTTGAAAAAAATGGGGTGTATTTTTCTGGCAATGTCCTTGTGACTAGAGTTTGATTGATATTGTTCAGTTTAGGATAAAAAGGACCAACCTCCCCCCCCCCCCTCCTCTCCTTCAAAATCAGGAACATGTTGCTTGTTTTGAGTTATATGGGCTTTTTGTAAAAATATCTGAAAAATGGTAAACTTTGGTTTTTCCTTTTTTTTTAATTTTTTGGACACACTATGGCATCATTTGGCATGTTCTTTACAGAAAGTGCAATGTGTTGTGTGATGAGTATGGTGATTAATTTAATCAAAATTATTGCTTTCCCTTTATGTTAATTGTATTTCTGTGTAATTTGAACATTGTAATGTTCCATTCTATTCAAATTTGGTAAGCATGTCTCATCCAAAATCTCCTGCCAAAATCTGTACTGTTGACTAAATATTCATGAAATATGATAATTTAATTTAATACCTGTCCAAAACTAATGAACCCTTAATGTATGTTCAAAGGATTTTGTGTGTTTCATGCAGGTGAATTTGATCCTGCAGTATGTTTTTGCAGTACAAAGTTTGTTGAAGTTAGCCTAGCCACAAAATTCCATCTAACCAGGGGTTCAACTGCAGTCAACTAGGTTTTTATGGAAATTAAGACTATTTTCACCTGGATTTAGGGTTTCATTTATCTAAACTGGGTTTAAAACACTCTTGACCAAACTGAATATTTATTTTTTAAAAAAAAACAGTTCTGTTGGTTTAACATGGAAAATGTATGTGCATTTGAGACTTGGATTGTCCCACAAGTTCATGCTCAGAACCCCAAAAAATCACAATTTTGAGCCCACCCAAAAATCACTCTTTTGCACTTTTTGAACATAGTTCATGTTTATTTGCTAGGGCATGCTGAATTGTTTTGTAGAAGGCTTGGGATAGATGGTCTTGGGGTGCATTTGCAACCCATGGCCCACTTGGCCACTGAATTCTTTGTGCAAAAGAAAGGGCAGTGGAATGGGTCATATCAGAACATATCCAGTATTGTTTGGGTAAAATGTAGTTTCACTAGAAAAAAAATTCTCCCTAAGTTGATCTTTTCTCCCACATCTCCCCCCCCCCACCAAAAAAAAAAGATTGGGCATCACTGCTAATGCCATCAAGAGTGGCTATTTAGAACCAGTAAAGGATCTCTGTAATGTCAAGATTTGTTTAAAAAAGAACTCTGAACACAAGAACGCTGAATTCTTTGTGCTAAAGAAAGAACAGCAGAATGGGCCATATCAGGACATATCTGGTATAGTTTGGGTAAAATTTAGTTTCACTGGGATAAAAATTCTCTCTGAGTTGAGCCCCCCCCCCCCAAAAAAAAATCTGGCATCACTGCTAAGAGTGGCTATTTAGAACCAGTAAAGAATCTCTGACAATGTCGAAATTTGTTTAAAAACCCTCTCTCTTCCATTCAGGTTTCCAGAGTGTAGAACCCCTTTTGTCAGTCTTTGCTCTATTTTCTTGTACTCTTAAAGATTTCAATTATTGACATTGTTAAAGAAATACACTACCTATACCCTTTTAGGTCTTACCTTTATGTATCACAAAATGTTACAAAATATTTGTAAGCTTCCCAGTGGGCATGCAACATTGGCAAGTAGCTGGAAGTCGAAAACAGGTCAAGAGTTTTTAGAATTTTTTCTCTAATCATGAAACCCCTACCCATTTCTAATGGTCATTTTAACCTCAAATGGCTAACTGTTTTGGGTTTTTTTTTTCCTGTCAAACCCAAGTCTAAGAATCTACATTAAAATGAATCTATAGCCGGGAGCGGACATCTGGGAGTTCAGCAAAATCTGCATGGCAAAGGCATGGCAACAACGTGCGTAATTTGATGCACACTGCACGCATAGTGTCATACGATGTGCAGTGAACTTAGAGACACAATTTGCGCAATTTGTTTTCACCTTGATTCGGGGATTCCCTGGCCTTCCCCTTTGTTTTCACCGCGATGTGACGTCAGCCTGCTCCCGGCTATTGGAGTGGGACATCTCCATATCCATATGCTTCCCCCTTGCCAATATAACCCCCTTTTGTAAAATTACCAATTATAATCAGGCTGCATTTGCTATGATAAATTGAGATGTACATATATGTACTCCTCTAATTACACCATTAAAGTTTGGCCAAAAACACAACATGTCAAAATCACTTCAACTGACAACTTGCACCTCATGAAATCATAACAATCTACATATTTTAAAGTATCCCATTTTACTTTTACTTTCCAATTCCATGATTTCCCACGGTCCAGAAAGAGAAGAGTAGACAAGAGAGAGAAAGAGAAAGGACCCTGGAAATGACCTTTTACTGCAATAATCTGTGCATCACGTAACTTTTGTGTTGAATGCAATTTGCCATGGCATATAAAGATGTTCGCAGCTTTTGCCAGAACTAATAATTCTATAATTTCCTATATACAGGACAGTCAGTTAACCCTCTATGTGCAAGAGCCGAGTAAAGTCAACAATAAATACATTTTTGTGGGCTTCCAGCATAGCTGGCAGGACCACTTAGCAATCCGTTGTGCATGTGTGTGTGTGTGTGTATGGATATGTGTGTGTCACTAAAATATTAAGTTTTTTTTTAAATTCACCTCAATTGAAAAGTTGAAGTTCAATTGGAATTAAACTTGTGTCATAGGTGCAACAACATGGGATCCCTCATATGTTGACAAGGTCAAAGGTCACATGCCAAGGTCAAAGGTTGTGTGAGGTCAAGTTGAAATAGGCTGGCCGTCCACAGCTTATATTCTTTGAATATAGTGAGTACGCAAGCCGAGAAATGCGAAATTCTAGTTTGTCAATGAAATTGTCAGAAAATGTCAAAATTAAGGAAAGACAAAAATGCATTAAAATGACTTTAAAAAGAAACACAGTCCTGGGTCAGACCATGGTTCTTTGGATAGCATCCAATATTACTGAAAGGCATAAAAAAGAACATACCCATTTGTATGTAGCCATGGGTAATGCTTCAAGGTGTACTTCTGGGGGAACTGACTTAAAATAGTGGTATGGGTATGTGCAATGGTCAAGACACCTGTTTGCACTTTTTTGCAGTTCTTTAGATAGACCCCCTATTCAAGTATGCTTCAATTCTTAAGACTATACTTTGCCACAAAACTCTCAGGCCTGCCATATTCTTTTAATGGTTAGGCTAGACTTAACAACAGGGTGCTTTGTTTAAAGAGACATGAGGAGATTTCCAGAAAGAAGCGCCCCCAATTTTTCTCAAACCTAGGTTTTTTACATATTTGGAATGCTTACCAATGTATTAGATCACATCTGAAGTGAATAAGCCGAATACGCCGTCTTTATGTAATAAGATGATGATTTAGTAGTTTCTGTCGTGCAAGACAGAAAGTCAAAGCATGGTTTTCTATGGGGAATGATTACGATAGCAGGCAAGTTCAAAACAAGGTTTGCGGTTTTCTTTTAAACCTCACAAACGTTCTCAGTAGGTGGTCTACAACCTACCGATCCAGTGAAATTTGAGAGAAATTCATATCCTAAAAAAATCTCCTCCTGTCACTTTAAATTAGCACTTGATGTAAACTTTCCTTGTGCCTCTTTTCTTTTCTGATTTTATGCGTTCTTTTCTACACACTTTGAAATACTTCAACTATTTCAACCCTGGTAGATTTTGTTTAGGTTATAACACGGTAAGGGTCTCAGTGGGTGACAGGTAAAATTTTCACAAAAAATGGGGTCTTGGGTGAAATAACAAAAAAATATGGAGTCTTTGGGTGACAACGATGCTGAAAAAGGGGCCTTAACAGCCTCACATACTTGTCACTTCCAAGATGGGAGTGCCCCAGGGTTTTTGATATTAAAAAAAAAAAAATAACAATTTTGAATTTCAGCAACTACAGTGATCTACATGGCCCAGAGAGTTGCAGTAAATCTTTTCACAGCAAATATTTGATTTTTAACATTCATGCATTTAGCCTATAGAGATCTGTAGGAAGAAAACATATTAGCAAGCATTTCTTTTTACAAATTATTGTCACTCACTGGCTTTACAGTATAAAGCTA
Source organism: Ophioderma brevispina (assembly GCA_023653785.1). Lineage (NCBI taxonomy): Eukaryota > Metazoa > Echinodermata > Ophiuroidea > Amphilepidida > Ophiodermatidae > Ophioderma > Ophioderma brevispina. The sequence goes on along the minus strand of JAMKCH010014999.1, from coordinate 47,114 downwards.
GATTATTATTAGCAGTTTACACAGGAATATATTTTGCACCTCTCATTACGGATCATGTATCCCGTCACAACATTTTATTTTTTGAAATTAATCTTGGGTGATCATGTGTAGCCTATGCGTCTTGGTGCCAGATGTCAGGGTAACACAGACTGCCTAATAGTTGTATAACCCCTTTTAGTTAAGTTGAGCCCAATTGGGTGTGATTGTATAATACATTGACTCTTGGCCCAGGCACTTTAGCCTATGTAGGTAATCCCATGAGCATTTTTAAGGTGCAATATAACACTCATTTATCACTACAAACATCCATCCTTTTTCAAGGAAATGTCAATGAACACTGTTTTGGAAGACTGAACCTTTATGTGCACCTATAATTTACTGGTGCTTGTCAGCCAGGTTTGGAGGAACCCCCCCCCCCCAAAATAAATTGCTAGGGAAAATGATTCACTCCTTGTATTATGCATGATGTATTTTGGCTATAGAAACACTGTAACACATCATAATAGGGGGGTCTGGGGGTGACCAAGAAAAGCCATAAAGGGGGAGGATAAGAGTGGGAACAAGATATGGAAGCAGTGAGGGAAAGGAGGGATGTTATAAATGTATTGCGGTTGTGTGATGTGGAAATGTTGCCTGCACAGTGCGGTGCCTTTTCTGAGTCAACTTTAGTATTTCTAGCATATTTGAATGGTCTTTGAAAGTGTCATTTTGAAATCAATTACAATTTATTGATTAACAAGATATATGTCAACCAAATACTACCATTCAATTAATAATCACATATTTTAAACCTATTGTTAGTCTTCAAGGCCTTGCCATGAATGCTCAAAATCCTTGGGAACATATTATTATTATTAAAACAAGATCAAAGTTGTAGGTAAGCTTTTTGTGATATTGTTACATTTTATGATTTTAATTTTGTAATCCATCCTCAGTAATTAAGCCGGCTGTTATAATAATAAAGTGCAAAGTGAAGGATTGAATATCATGATTTAATTATACGTGTCAATTTAAACCTGTGGACTGGTTTAGCTCATTTAACATTTTACCTGGAAACATCTGGTAATCATGTTTTGTAATCAATCTTTGATAATCATATTAATTAAGTCCGCTCCCATATGTCAAGAATACTGAAGGATGTATTTTAGTCATTTAAGCTTTAAGTGCCGACAAGAGGCCATTAAGTATGGCATTATGTGTGAAGGTACCTTGACAATCTACACAGCAACACACATTTGGTTGCGGTTTACTAAATTTGCATCGTGGTGGGTAAAGTCAGGACCTGGGAGACTTACACCCTGCTGAAAGGGGGCAAGACCTAATGTCCTCACAATACAATTTGACCTAGAAATCCACAAGAATTCTCCACCGCGTTATAATTTTGTACGTGATTACAATACTTGAATTTATATGGAATTTTTTTTATTTTCTTTATATTGGGTGTGAATTTTTTATTATCTTGTTGTAGTACCTTACTGTGTTCCCAGAAAGGATGGTAGGGTCCAATGGTTTTATTTTTGATACGTTACACAATACTTCTAGCTAGGCAGGTCAATTTCTGCTGATCATGTACAATGGATGGTGATGCTACTGTTAATATACCAGGGTGAGGGTTCAGGCCTCAGGGTGTAAACAGGATCACTGAAACAGGGTGAAGCAAAATTCAAACTCATCAATTTTTCATCCTGATGCCCCTGTTCTAAGCAGTGCTAACACAACCAATCCAATTCATGTAGCCTAGGTATTTAATATTAGTCCATTTCCATCATTTGGTCAAATTTGGGCCAAAAGTTGGTCATAAATCTCTCAAAAATTGGGAATGAAAAATATATCATCCCAGTTTTGCCTTGGATGTTTTTGAGTCAAGAGCAAGCTTCCCCCACTCTCTGGTTTGGCATGTCATTTAGTGAGGTTTCCCCAATGTGTGAATTGTTGGCTATTAATGCTAAATACAAATTACAAATGATAAGAAAATGAAAGAAATGGTGGATGACTTCTAGAAAACTCTTATCTTGCCAGGATATTAAAAAAAATCTTACAATTACAAAAAGCTCTTTGAAAAGTTACTGCTCAGTGTTGGATCACATTTTCAATAAAGTGGCAATTTCTATTTATGTTTTACCTTGTTTTGTTTTTATTTTTATTACCAACAATCCTTGAGAATTCAAATTTGCCATTTGGAAAAAAATTATAATAATTAAGACATAAGAAACACAACTATTTTTGTCAAGGTTTGTACGCATACCATTGAATTCCAATAATCTGGTTGAATGCATCATGACATTTTGACTTATGTGTCCCTGCATGCATAGGTTTGGCACTAACTAACATAATACTGATTCTTAGTCTGTTCCACAGCCTTGGAAACTGATTTACTACTCCCTGAACATGCCTGTGTGGGAGTATATCAGTTGAAACTCGGCGAAAATACGCGCGAAACGTCTCTCGCGCTGGACGCGCATTTTCGCTCGTGCCGCTCGCTTCGCTCGGCGAGCTATTCTTTAAAACCGAGTCTTGACAAAGACTAACTGATTCTAAGAAATATCTCATACGGAAAGCAAAACTGGTATACACGCCGTCTTGCATAATTATTTATAGCTACAACTAAGGTTTCTCATAAACTTAATTACGTTACCCTATTTTATTATTTTCATCATTGGGCCCACAAAGTCAGGGTTCACTAAAGCTGTGGGTGATACTGGAACCTTCACTAAAGGTTTTTACTCTACCTCTCTTAACATTGTGATGTGACATGCGGTTCAGGTGTGAATCCCTGATGTGAGGTCATGGAATGGTGGAGCTACTTGAAAGGATACTGTTTCTCAGTTTTATCGGACGTCAAGATGAATTCGATACACGTGTGTTCAAATGTTGGTGACAATTAACTCTTGCCCTGCTGGGAATCATGTTCATGCCACAGACTGGTTGCACGTGTCCCTCGTCCAGCTCCTCAGAAGGAGTACACATAGGTGTCAATAGTTATACAGTGAAACTTATCCTAACCATAATCACAGAACCAACACACAACATAGTTTCTGGGCTGCTAACATTTTGCATTTACAGCCATATTTCTATTTCTGCATGTTCCACTTTACTAATTCAAAAAACACTTTGCAACCACCTTGGGACTTCTCTTCACATCATACATGAATTCAAGGAGACATTAGTGCATAGCTGCCATCTGTTAACCCTCTACCTGCTTTTTCATACAGCTTTCTGATTGGCTAATCATGTCTATCTTCATTTCAATGAACCAGTTGAAATGCATTTCAAATCTTTAGCTCCATCGCTCTTTATCTTCTACAGTATTCTTGGATCAATTTGAAATCACCACATCTTGACAAAAAATTCAATGTCAATACTGTTACAACAATATTTTCAAGCAATATTTCTTCAGCTAGTTTCTTTGAATTGGAGACAACTGCATGTCTGTCACTCCTCTAACCCTCCCATAACCGGCCCTGCTTGTAGCTCATCGGTAAGAGCGTCGTGCATGCAATACGAAGGTCGCCGTGCGAATCCGGCCAGGCGCACGTTTTTTTTTTTTTTCAACACTATTGTGCGCTGGCCATCTCCAGGTAAAGATTAATAAATATATACATCCCTTGTCTAACTGGAGCACTAAGTAGTTTAAAATTCAACTGCATGGCACTGTAGTGCTGTTTTTAAGGTACATTTCAATAATCGAGCACCTCATTATTTGGGCATATTGGTTTATTATATATCCCTGAGAAAGCTTCTTTCCAAAATTTGAAGTTGATTTCCTGACAGTGCATATGCTCATGTTTGTATCCGCTGCCCCATAGGTCTACTCTGTTGTAATTTCTGTCCGTTTAGCGAACAAAAACAAAATTAACGAATTTCTTCAAGACCAGATCCAATTTGCATGTGAGATAGGCAAACAGACTATACTAAGGCCAACAGTTCAGTTTCTAAAATATCTCAACTTTTTAGGTAATCAGGATCGAGTATGACTGTGGATCATGAAATGCCCCCTTAATTTTGTTCTATGAATTATGGTTAAAAAAATGGATTGAATGAGGTTGTGTGAAGTTAAAATTAAAATTCACATTTATTTTTGATTACTTGTGACTGGTGCCAAGTCTAACGCTGAAAGTGACATAACTTCCCACCAGTTAGCTGTTAGATCACCATGCTAGCTTTGATACAAGCTGATACAGTACGTGGATCACATACCAAACTATCAGCAAGATCATAAAAAGCAGGAAGCCTTTTCATCGGTTTTAACTAACAAACTTCTCAATTCTGTAAACTGGCTTTTGTTTGGTAATATAAGTTACAGGGTGTGTTTTAGGGACTGGCCAATATTTATGGCAGAAGGACTGGGTAGGGACTGATGGGGGGGGAGAACTACTAGTGACTGATTAGTGAACATTAGCGACTAATTAGTGTGGCCACAGACTGTCAAAATGAATAACCATTTCTATATTTTGTCCTATTTTCTTTTCAGGCCTAAGTTTTTTGTTAGTGCACCAGATGTCATCAGGGTAGGTGTGTCAGAGAAGATACTCATCAGTGTGCACAACACAGACGACAGTTCCGTTCCAGTCAGGTTACTGCTACAGTCACACCCGAATAAAGACGTCACCTATGCGGAACAAGTTGTCGTTGTGGAGTCAGGAGGCTTGGTTTGCCTTTGTTATAGTTTTGTTTGGGGCAAAATTGGCATGAGGCTTGTAGTGTATTTAGGGCTTTAGGGTGAATTAGCTCCATGTTCCTGTTTCCCTGATGTTTGGGTTTGATATGGTGGGGGGGGTGGGTGACACCCATGAAAATGACAGGGTGTACGGCTCCGGCTGTGTTTCGAAATCGAGGGGCATTCAGTGACAGAGGGGACAGGCAAGAAATAGGCTATTTAGTTTGCAGAGACAGTCAAATTTCTCCAAAATAGGGTTTTTTTTGGGGTGAACCTTTGGCCAAATTTCAAATGCAATGGGGTCTTTGGGTAACATTTTTGCAAAATTTCTAACTTAAAATAGAGGTCTTTAGGGCAAATTTCCTTTAAAATAGGGGTCTTTGTTTGACAAACAATGCTGAAAATGGGGTTCGTTAACAGTTTGTAGCATATGTACCTCCTTCAGAACATTTAGATTGTGGACCTTATAGCCCATGAACTCTGCCTATATCTTCTACTGTATAAGTGATAATTTTCGCGCGTGTAATTTTTTCGCGTTTTCAGCAATTTTTACATTTTTTTTGCTTGTTTAAATGCGCTCTTTTCAGCTATCCTACATAGACCTACACACAAAATAAACATTTTCCGCGTTTTTTAATTTCGCGCTAGCTCAAAGTGCACGAAAAGCGGCAAAAGTTAATGTAGCGCGAAAATTTCCACTTTTAGAGTAGTCACACTATCTGAGAAGAAATATGACCACTATCTTTTCACAATGAACTTTGAAACTACCCAGGAATGAATGTTTCAAAAGCTTTTGAAGTTATATTCTTTTTTCTATATAAGTGCATAAAAATGTGTACTTCTGGTGCCTAAAATTGAACAAGGAACTGAGTATTATTTGCATAATAATGGAAAAGAAACCAATGTTAAAATTTAGGTGAAAAGCAATTCATCAGCAGAATATTCTTTCCTGGCCATTCTAGTGTGTGAAAGGTTACAAAGTTTTCAGAAACCAAGTGATCTGAATTGAAAGAAACCTTCTTTAGGCTGAATTTTAGGATCTGGCAGGCCTTGGTGTTTCTTTTGTGTCGTCTGCAGAATTGCAGAAGGCACATAGGGGTACTCTGGTCGGATGTGGTGTGGTGTTGTGTGTGTGTTGTGGTGTGTATGTCTGTGGTCAAATGTTAACCCTTAATAATATATTGCATGCCATATGAGTTCCATAAAGACTATTTGCCCAATAAATTTTTGATTCATTATGTACTTATTATATAGGTTTACAAGTTATTTTGACGGATAACTCCGGGACAACTATCAACTTTTATTTTTGGTACTTGTCCATTATATACACATCTACTGCACTGCAAAAACTGCAACTTTTAAAGCAATCAATCAGTACTCAAAATATGATGTAATGTAGTTTAGTTTGATCATTTGATGAGCACTCCTGAATGGGTATGTGGTTAAGATAATGCCAATATCATAGTTATATTGGTAGTAGTATACAAACAGTGAAAGGAAAAAATCTAAAGATAAGCTATTTATAGCAAAGTTGTTATAGGAATGGTATGAGGAAGTTGGCAAGTATCTTTAATTTTACTACAGATGTATGGGAAAAACATCTGTAGAAAGATAAAAAGGGATAAAATCCAGAGTAGTGTTTCTTGAGGAAGTCATTTCCTTGTTATGAACAACTTGGAATGTGCCCTGAAATGGACCAAAATATGTGCCCTGAAATGGACCAAAATAGCATGTCACATCAAAGTAGTTGACCCACAAACCTTTGGTACATTCCAACAGATACATAGCAGGGCTTGCTAGCCAGCTGGAAAGAAGAAACTTACTACATTTACAGCAATTCAAGGGTTAACTGCAAGAAGGCCCCATCTGCAATAGTTGCCATTTGTCAGTTGTGTTCTTATTAAGTGTTATACCTGCCAAATCTAACACCTGGCAGCTATTGCAGATGGGGTCTTTTTGCCGTAAACCCTCGAATTCTTTTCATCACCGATATTATACAGAACTTTTCCTGTTGACATTCCTGAGGTACTTACACGTGACCCTGAATGTGCCAGACAAGGTGTTTGGAACTTTGGAATGAAAAAAAAAAGTTTTGTGTGAGCAAGAAATGTGTCACAACAATCTTTGTGTACAAGTTACCAAATCTGAAGCCAAATTCTGTGATTTTGGGGGGAATTATTTTTTTTTCCAATTTGTGACCTGCTTGTGCAAAAGAAGTAGTAGTAGAAAAGCTGAAGTTTCAAATCATTTTTTTTTCACCAACAGCAAAAATAGCAAAACATTGCATTTGATGTTTTGAAATTTGAAGAAGCTGTGAGAATTAAAAAGGGGAGTTGCAACCAGTAGACAACAATGGGGGATAAGTTTTTGAAAGTAAAAAAAAAATCATACACGAATGAGACAAAAAAACTTGTCCCCCTGGAAAGAAAAACAATCTTCCCCACACACCAGAAGAAAAAAGTGTATATTTAAATGTACACTTAAAATTGGAAATAAAACACCTTTCTAAACACTTTTTAAAAAAAAAAACTTTTTAAGCAGACTTTGTAGTGAAAAAAAATTCTCTGCTCCGTGACCCAAACTTTTATTGCCTCCTTTAATATCTAATGGTGCTTCCTACTAATCTTAAATTACACCTTCATACCAAACTTACCATGGTTGCTATACTATGGCCCTGAGTCCAAGATATAACCAAATGATAAAAACATGCCACAACAATTTGTGCTTTCCGGTTTTATTGAGTTTTAAAGTACTCATTATGTGAAAGCATGTGGCACTTCAACTGATGAAGTTTGGACCCTGTTATAAATAAACGTGGGTGGCAGTGGTTTACTGAACGCGCAAACAAAATGGCTTGAAATAATAACTCGCTTGATAGAAGTCGGCTATTAAAAACATGTCATATTAGCATGCGAGTATTGTTTGTGAATTCAGCAACCTATTCACAAAAAAATGTCATAAATATGGGAACAGGGAGGCAATGACTATGAAGTGTGTGGTTGGTGTGATGTGTTTAAAAAAATAGAGTTGGTAGGTTGGATCTAACCCTACATCAATAATAAATACTAAGGGCAGGATGTTTGGGATGATTTTATCTTTTTATTCTGCACAATTTAAGGCATGTAAACTGTTCATTTGGGTATATTTCAGATTGGATTAGTTCAGAGAACACTAAAAAAAGCACTCAAATTGTGTGATTTGAAGGGAAAGCATCCCACTACCAAAATTTGGGTTGAAAATTTTCGCCAACCCACAAAAATGTAGCATCAATCTAGTTAAAGGGCGAATCGCAGAGATTTCCCGAGAGGGCGCCCTCCATTTTCAAAAAAAATTGGTTTTTTTTTTTGCATGTAACCTAAATGCTTGTCCATATACGATCACTGTGTAAATAGCTAGCTCAAATTCGCAGTCCTTCATATGAAAATCACTCTTTTGTTTAAAATTTCCGGTTCCGGAAATTTTGTTATACACATAATCTAATTGCAGCTGTTTTAAATATGACCTAAATGTTTTACTGCATCAAAACTAAAACTTCCGAGTCATCTCAAACTTTTGGAATGAGCATTCTAGTGACTACTTTAGTTCTAATTTTAATTATTGTTTAATTAAATATATTAACAAAATTATAATGCAAACTTCTCTGAGTCAAGACTTTAAGGCCAATACAACCCATTTTGTTAAATGTTTAGGGCTTTAGTCATAACAAGGTCAAACTACAAGCAGGGTGAAAATTGGAAGGAAATTAAGTGACCAAAATAAACTGTCCAGTTGTAAATTTGTGAACAAAAAATTCCCTTGAATTTTGTTTTTTTTTTCTGGCTGGTACTAGCTATGGTGTTAAAGGAACATTTTTGTTTGCTCATACTACTTGTGATAGAACACTTGTCAAAATCTGTCAAATTTTTGGTACTCCCAACAAAAATCCTGGATCTTTCTTTCGGAATTTGATTGAATCCAGGAAATGTGAATATGCATAAATCATATTATTTGGAGTTTGGGACCTACTTTGTTCACATTGTAGATAGAAATGGTATCTTATCATTTTTGACCAAAGTAAAAACTTAAGTTTTAGAGGGTTGTCAGTCATGGCTGAAGGAAGGACCACTAAGCTAAGCCATCCATTGTCATGTTGTATGTGTGTGAGAGCATTTAAGGGAAGTCATAGCTCTCAAGTGCCACAGTGTAATGCTGTTTTTACTTGCTGCCATTCTACTGCCGCTTAAACGGAGGAGAGTTGGTGTACCTCTACTCGCCAGTCATGTCGGCCCAGTGCCAAGTTGGCCCAAACCCAACTTTTGCCCTAACCCTACCCTAAGCCCTAACCCTAACCTAAACCATAACCCTAAACCCCACACCAAACCCTAACCCTAAACTTAACTGTTGGTGTTGGAGCTTGTTGGTATTGGTTGGATGATTGGATCTAGGCCGAGTTGACCAAACTCTGTACTGCCAGAGACCAGAGTTTTTCATGACAGTGGTCAATTTCTTCGTAGTATTTATTTAAGAGAATTCCTGATGGCAGCATGGGTGTGAATGTTGCTGTTCCATCCTGCCAGCACTCCAAGTCACAACCATTCATCAGCAAAAATGGGTTACTGAGAGCTACTGAGCATTGCTACAAACAAATTTGGAGGTATATACATACACCAACTCAAAGATGGCTGCTTGTGGGGAACTTAACTTCCCTGGCCAGGCTATAAGATCAAAACTGCATTTGTGTAAATGCCATCTTCCTACAACAAGTCCCCCCCAGCAAACCCCATGACAGACTTTCCACCTCACCCTATTTACAGCATCAATCCATTGTTCCTCTCCAACCATCTTTAAAAAACCACATGTTTCTTGGTCTTTCTCTCCCTGCATCCTTCTGTATTTATTTCCAAAACGTATCTCACCTATTCACTTTCATCCTTCTCCTTCTTCAGCGTAATGACCAAAGCACTCACCCATTCACAATTTCAAGTCACTCTTATTTCCACATCTCACAAAGTTCCATGTTTGTATACATATCCAGGGCATATACACAGCTTAACAGCAAATAATAATTGTAGCAATTATGCAGTGGCTGCCTCCTTAGAGAAGGCCGCATACTTTTGTAATAATATTTACAAATTTTGTTCCAGTTTATGACAAGTATTACCCGATCATTCATCTAACTTTGTTTAACAAATTACTACACCATGTAATTGAATTTTAAAAAAAAAGGTGATTGAAAAGATTATCACATCAACAATCAGTAAGCAAAAATAACAAGCCGGGTTAATTGATGTTCCTGTGCTTATAATCAAACTTTCACCACAATAGAGCCCCCTCAGGTTAAGTGTTTAATAAACAAACTAAACAATACAGGGGTCTATGGGTCAAATATTGGGCAGCACATGTATTTTTCTTCACATTATACTGTAGTATAACCATGTTTTTTTTACTGTCGCTCAATCATAGATCATCCGCAGATCATCGGCTCTCCAAGTCGACCCTAAAGATGTTGAGTCTGCCGCCAAGGTTGTCAAGCAGTACGCCCTACCTATTTTTGTCAAACGAGTCCGCAAAATTTGCATTCCAAGGGAAAGGAACTACTGCTGATTACAGTCGGGATTTTTGTGTTCATACAGACGGACAAACCCATCTCCACACCGGAACATGAATGGTAGTGAAAGAGAGAAAATCAAAACCTTTAGGATGTACCAAAACAAGGGCTGTTCCATTAGCCCTTTGTTTTTTTGATTTCATTTCAAATAGGTTAAGGTTGCAACGAGAGATTTTAGGCACCCAAATATTTCATAATGTAATTTCATATGGATTAGACACCAATAGATTTCTTACTATAAGCTTGTATTTTGCTACACAAATGTTTTAAAAGAGAGAGAAGGGGATTTTTTATTTGCTTATATTCTTGTTGATTTCACCAGGCAATCCTCAGTTATAAAATGGCCCTTAGACATCCAAGAACATTGTCAGACATGTGGTTTGTTCAGAAAGTTACCTTCGCAAAGATTGGCCACAATGTTTATTGCAGATTTTCAATGTGGCTTCCAAAATAGCGTGGGCTATAAATAGTGATATCAGTGAAAATAAGCGTGTCATTGCCTATTCTAAAGAAGTTAACCAGGAACAGCCCAGCAACCTTGGGTGGTACACAGACACCTCGAAAATAGCAGGAGGTACAGGTTTTGGCCATCAATGTCTATTTTTGCACCTGAAACATTTCCTTCAATCCTTTAAAGTGAAAGTGGTCATTTGGGATGCATTTCTCTCAATCTGTTTGAAAATAATATAATAAGACTCAAAGTAAACTAAATTACATTTTTGACCACAAGACAGTCACAGAATGTTCAGATTTATATCACTCAGTGATATGTATCTTTTTTGTTGGCAAGTAAAATATGTTCTTCAGATAGTTTAAGGTCATGAATTCACAGATTGGGGTCATGAATTTATAGATTGGGGTCATGAAAGAGTTATAGGCCAAAAATAGGCCACAACATGCAAAGACAGACATACACCATTAAGTATGCATTTCAAGAAGGGTATGATTACATTATATCCCTCAAATCTAGGCTAAATAGTGTGTTTTATTCTGTTAATGGAATAAGTTGCCGGACACAGAGTAGCATATAATGTAATTATGCCGCAGCAGCTAAATATGTTGTAGACGGCGGAGCCAGCTCACTGTTGATTGGTTAGGGTTTGAGAAGTCTATGTCCACCGGTAGACTTAGGACACAATTCAAAAAGTCTAATTTCAATAATGACTTTATCATCATTCATTTTGGGTGAATTAAAAAAGTCGTAATTGTATTACGACTTTTGTGAGTGTAAACGAAAGTCGTTATCGATTTCAAGTTTACCAAGCATGACGTCTGACTCGAGGCTGTACACTTCCGGCCTATTACCAAGCAAACATTTCATTTTTCTGAATGCGAATTCAAAAGCAGTGCCAGTGTAAAACAAATACAACACCAATTAACTTATGCCTAAGCCTTAGTTGTCATGAAAAAAAAGTGAATTCGAAAATGAAAGAAGGTTGAAGTTAGTGTTGTCAAACATAAATGCCCTTGTGTCACTTTGATAGAAGGTTAGACAATTTAGCTACATGGTGAAGTCTAAGCACTCTGATAGTGTTAAGGTGTCACACCTGTCTACCCATTTAGAGCTATTACATAACACACAGGGTGCAGTCTATGGTTTAATTGAGAGCTCCAGAAACTGCTGCACAGCTGTCACTACACCACTCCCCTTGACAGCTATCACATAACACAATAGTATTCTGGTGCAGTTCAAATCACAGGTATTACAGCCCTTCAAATTTGACAGCTGTTACATAAGGGGCAGTTTGCTAATGAAATGACCAACAAATTTTAACATCAACTAAAGTTATGGATCTCCCCCAACATTCTTTCAAATAGACCCTTTTTTGCCTGTTCACCAGGAAATGTTCACCTTCAACCAGGAAAATCTGCCTCAAAACCACCTTCAACCGGGAAAATCTGCCTCAAAACCGGGAAAATGTCCCCTCTGACAAGTGACCGGTGGGGGGGGGGGGGGGGGGGAGCTAAGTAAAATTTTGGATAAATTTAACCATAGACATAATGCAGTGCAGCCATTTTGTAACCTTTGGTCATTAGTGACCCTAATAGCGCCTGATGAATTCAGCAGAATATATGGATTAAAGTGCATTTTATTTAATTTTTTTCGCTTGTTGAGATAAAAAGTTTGCTTACCCTGAAATTGAAGGATGTGTCAATTAACAACACATCTTTAATCATTTTCATTTGATTTACTGATTACTCGCAGGTATTGTGATACAACTTCCACAGATTCTCATGAGACCAAAAACCGATCCCATATGATATATATTATCATTTCAAAGTTCAAAGTAAACAATATCTGGCAAAATTACAATATCTAAAAAGTAACCAAATGTCCACTCACAATTACCGCACGTTACTCATGTCTATGATCGAATAGATCCGACTCTGAGGCACAGAGCCAATTTACCCTGAAGCCTGGCTGCCGTACCATGTCATGTCTATCACCATACATGCATCACATGTCAACTTCTTCTTTCAGCGACATCCTCCAGCTCAAAAATTTCATTTAGATAGCAAACAAAATCGGGCAGATTAAAGGGCCATATCCTGATTGCTAATAGCCTCATCGCCAGAACCCCAGATTTTACTGGAAGTGGTCAAAATTTTTGTATGAGAAGAAAGCTATTTTTCTCATTTACCATGTGAAATCGTAGGGCTAAAGGATGTTTGGTTTGGAAGTTATGAGCGAAAATGTATACCTTTTGGTCGACCAATATTAATTTTATACAGTACTCTGTGGGACTCACAAGATCATGTTTCTCGCTTTCACATCAAAACGGATCGGCACAAAATTCATACAGATAGGGTTTTGGGGTGAAGGCCATTCTATCAAGATGAAAATTTTATATACATAAATCAGGCCATTCCCCTTTAAGAAAAACTCTCTAGGATTCAATGAGTGGGGTAAAGCTAATATCTGGGATGGGTGGGATGCAACAGGCATTGTTACGTGACCGTGGGAACATCAACAATAGTGATCTGAGGACATTGCCATCTTTAAAGGCCGACTCCGAGATTTCCCGAGGAGGTGCGCCCTCAATTTTCAAACGAATCCTGATTTTGCATACACATATGCTTGTCCTATACTAATCACTGTGTGAAAAGCCAAGCTCAAATCGAAGTCCTTCAATAATAGAAAATCACACTTTTTGTTTATAAAATTCCAGCTCCGGAATTTTGTTATACACGGAATCCTATCGCACTGTAATATATCCATAAATGTTTACTGCATCAAACGAAAAATCGATTTCATTCTCAAACTTTGAATTGTGCATTTAGGTTATTATCTTTAGTTCTAGTGGACTAATTTTAATTATTACAGCAAAAATTTTATATTTTACATTCTCTGAGTCAGCCTTTAATACAGTGTTTCTGATTGGGCTCATTATTGTACAACATGATAACACCCTCTTGAGTAACCACTCAAAATAACCTTCTATATATCTTTATGCCCTTTTAACTTCTTTGATTGGCTTATTACATCAAATAAATAACTCAATCAACCAATCGAATTGGCCTGTGATAGTTTCCTGGGGGGGTCTCACATTGGTAGGTAGTATGGGTATGTGCTGCCCATAAAAACCTCAATTCAGTGTCTTTTTCAGTTCCAGTGACACCCCATTTTAGGACCATTTCAGTTCCAGACCCTACTTTTCATTCCAAAGCCAAATGTTTAACCAAGTTTCTTCAAACCACCTCAAAAAGTAGCTGAATTGGAGGGAAATCGCAGCTTATTCTCTCCAATTTTGGAAAATTCTCGCTCACCACAGTTTGGGGTTTCAAATCAGCTCCAGAGCCCTCAATTTTGAAATCTGGGTGGTATACCTACCACAAAATAAAGTTGAGCCCCCCCCCTCCGGCGATAGTTGGGTATTGGGTTTGGAGGTTAATGTTATTTTAGAGTGGCTCTAGAGTGACTTTGTATGGCACTCTAACACAGTTTGAACCCTAGGGATGATGCGAGCTAGAAATTATGCTGTTTTATTGAAAGAGTGTACAAATTATGGCTGTTGCAGGATTAAAATGACACAAAATACTTACTGAAGGCCAAACTTGAGGGCCCTGCGTCTTTAATGTTCCATGACACCAAAGGTTGAGATAAAATCGTAGGCCCAATGTCCTTAGTCTAGTTCTCGTCTAGTCATTGAAGGGAGGTATTTTGCATTTCACAAAAAAAAGAGCAGTCAATATCTCTTTCTAAAATAATAGAGCACATGGTTCTTGTTTTTGAGCCCCTATCATCAGTAATTGCACCTCCAAAGCATGCATTCACCAAAACCCAGAGTTATCCATTTAATCAAAAATTCTAGGAAAGTTCTCCCCAGCCTAGAGTGAAAACAAACGCAACACAGAGCAGACGGAAATGAGTGATAAGTGCAGTGTCAAAAGATAGGGTCAGAAAATCTGGCATCATAGAGAAGGCAAGATGTGCATGCAGAGAAACAGGTTTCAAAAAGGGGACATATGGGCGCACACCACTAAAATAATGCTCCATTGAAAATACAGTAAAAATACCACATCGCGCCGCTGATTGCACCCCGCGTGGGACAATATTTTGAATGTTATGGAATTCATTTCCCTATAGGTCACAACTAAAAACTTTCAAATAAGTTTCATTTTTGATTGTATTATAGTTACGATTTTAAGAAAAAGGCATATGAACAGCGCCACCACAATTTTGAGCCGACGTGTACGCCTCATAGTCGCTTTCGGCCAGGGGCGGAAAGTCGAGGGCATAGTTTTACACAGAATCGAATTTCAAATTTGGGCAATCTCAGCGATGGTCAAGCTAACTCTTCACTTTTCATTATAATTATACCACCACTCCACTAGGAACAGTCCCGAAAAGGACTGCAAAAAAAACATATCTCAAACATGTTTTGTTATGTACCGGAAATATTCTTTTTAACCATTCCCCCAAAGTGGAGGATTTAGGTAGTTGCGCCATATAATGCCCGGTGAGAGGGGATAAGTGGTAGCTGTTATGGGTTTTTCCCTCTTTGTGAATACCAGGAATAGTTTATGTCGTGTGTGTAGTATTCACCAATCAAAAGAGCAGGAATATTTGTACGTGTTACATAAAACAATTATAATGTGGCAGTGTGTGTACTTCTGCAGCTCAGGGTTATGGTTAGGGTTGTGGGTAAGGGTTAGGTTAGGGATTAAGGTTAGGGTTATGGGTGGGTAAGGTAGGTGTAGGGGTTAAGGGTTAGTAGTAGATTTCTATATTTATGCAACTTATTTAACCCTATTCAGTTCGAATGGGGACTATAAAATGCGCAGAGTCGTTCGTCGTTCGTGTCGTTCATCAGTGACAAAAATGTTAACCCACATGCTATACGATTTATCTGGGAGTTCCGTAAGGGCAAACATGATGCAACTTGGTGGAAAGAAGCAGGTGATGAGTTTCGAATTGATTAGATTTTGGGAGTAAAATATGCTCAATTAAGTATCTCATTTGCATAATTTATGAACAGTGTCCTGCAAGGCCCGTGTACAATGTGTTCTGGAGAAGGCGAATAATGTTGTACCTTGGTGGAAGGAAGCGGGGTGAAGATTTATCGAGATGATTCGATTTGGGCGTCTTTTTGGCAGATTGAGGATGCCAATTGAGCTAATTAATATGCCAACAATCAGAATAATGCTTTTATTTTGACAACTGTACATGGAGCTCAAATTCCTGTGCTGCATTGAAAGCCTTTCATGGGACACATCTTTCTTGCAATTTGAAAGTATGGATATATGGGCCGCGGGCTTAGGGATGCAAATGAGCGAATTAAATATGCGTAATTGCGTTGTACTCTGAAAGGTTACGTCGGATATAGGCAAAATTCCTCACTACAGAGACTACTATGCCTAGGGGAGGGTTGGGTTGTTGGGGAGGGGGTTAGGTATGCGGGTTGTTGGGTAGGGTGTGGGTGTGCAGGGTTTTGCAAGGGGGTGGTTGTGCAGTGTGTTGGGAGGGAGTGGGGTATTGTTGCATGGATGTTAGGGGGGTGTTGTGGGTGCTGGGGGGGTTGAAAAGGGTTGGGGAGGGGGTGTGAGTGTTGGGGAGGGTTAAGGGGTTGGGGAGGGGGTAGGGTGTTGCGGGTTGCGGAGGGGAGTGGCGGCGTGTTTGTTGCGGGATGTTGGGGAAGGAGGAGGCGTGTTACGGGGGGTATTGGCGTGGGGTGGGGTGTTGCGGGGGTGCGGGTGTGTGATGGGGGGGGCGGGGTGGGTGTTGCAGGAGTGTTGGGGAGGGGGGGCGGGGGTGTGTTGGGGTGGGTGTGCAGGGTGTTGGGAGGGGGTGGGGTTTTGCATCATGTTGGGGATGGAGTGGGGTGTTGCAGGGTGTTGGGGAGGGGGTGGGGTTTGTTGTAGTTGCATATCGCAGGTTAGTGTCGCGACATTCGCGGGGGCGGACATATTACGCATTGCGTAAATACGAGTCCGCCTTGTTACATCTTCTATCATTCCAATAACCAGTTGAATGTAGTTACAAATATGTAAGCTGATGTAGCCCTCTTTCGCTCTATTAAACTCAAAATCTCACAGAAGTTCCCATTATGGGTGTTCACACCATAAATGCTGCTCCCATTTCGTTCTTGTTACAAAAAGGGCGAGATGAAAACGTCATTTTATCCTCAATGAAAAACATCTCAGACCTTAAGCTAACATTCTGCTTGAAGATAATCATATCCTCCTACCCATATCAATCATGAAAGTAGGGTATTTATCCCTCAAATATTTTCAGCGACTGGAAAGCCCAGACTAGCTGCCATGTGGATCCTGGAGGTCACAGCACTTTCTTCAGCAGGTGTTCCCTGTAAGAATACGGTTAAAATTGTTTATGTCGGATCAAAATAACATATCACTGACAACCTTTTTTGATTATTCCTACAAGATTTTCTACTTAATAGTGATAGAAACCATGATTTGCAACCCAGATCTAGCCATTTCTCTCAGTTTTAAGGGATAATTAGGCGAGGGTCACCATGCCCCCCCCAAAAAAAAAAACACTCATTTGCAGGGGGGGAGGGATCTCGGTTTCTCACGTTATTTACTGGTGTGAATCCTTAGAGATCTCAGATTTGTAAATTGAAATGATTTCGTGTTACTGAAACCTCCTTACATGTTGTGATCATTCATGGGAATAATTTATTTTTTAATTAAGTGGTGAGAAACAACATAGTGTATTGTCCTAAAATATCATATTCTGCGATCTACTGAAGATTTCTAGATAGCGCTTCACCCCAAAACAACATTGTTGTCAATGGCTTTAAAGGCGATTCAGAAATAAATAACTTACTCTTTGCTCATTAAGCACTGGGCCTTTGAGAGGGGAAAAGGGAGGGGGCTTATCGGGGGAGGGGGTTTACTCGGGAGGGGGTTTATCGGGGGGGGGGGGGCTGCTTCTAAGCATGTCACACCAAAGTCCATAAGCTGACAAACACTTTCAAGTTAACTTGTATCAAAATAGCTCACTTTGGGATAAAGAAAAGCTGCCATCATTGGTAAAAAACCCGGAATGACATCACAAAAGTTGTCATGGCTTTACCTTTATCATTATTGTGGCTATTAATGGATAAACACATTGCGCAGACAGCAGCTGCTGAATTTTGCACCTGAGACTCGGTCGGTCATTTTACATTCGCTTACCAAACCGAAGCCAGACTAGAGGTTTTATACAGCTCCATTCACATTACCTTATCTTGCTCTCGAGCAGTTCTCCTGCGCTAACCCCCCCCCCCCCCCTGCATAGACAACCACTAGGGCCAGGGGGACGCTTTAGTATTCACCAATGTTTTGAAACAAGTTTACAAGATCAAATTGATACCGAATGTTCAGTGGAGGTCCACGAACTATTTTCGCTGTCAGCTATACACAGCTCGTATAGGTTTCACACCACTAGAATGTGCTTCCCATTCGTTCCTGTACAAAAATGGGCGAGATGAAAACGTCATTTTCTCCGCAATGGAAACATCTGAGACCTTAAAGCTAACATTTATGCTTGAAGATCATCTATCTCCGACCCCATCAATCAATGATAAGGAGGGTAGTTATCCCCCCACCAAACTTTTCGAGCGAATGGACTGCCAAGACTAGCAGGCACTGTGGATCCTGGAGGTCACAGACTTTTTCAGTAGGTGTTCCTGTAAGAATAGGTTATTTTAAAATTGGTTTGTCGATCAAAATAACATATCAATGAAACCTTTTTTTTGATATTCCTACAGAGTTCTAGATTATATTTGATAGCAACATGATTTGCAACCCAGATCTCGCCATTTCGTTCCTCAGTTTTAAGGTATACTTAGGCGGAGGGTCACCACAAAAAAACACCTCATTTGCAGTGGGGGGACTTACCGGTTTCTCAAGATATTTACTGGTGTGAATCCGTATAAGGCCCATGTCATGAAGTGGCCGAATGGAAGATCTGGCCACTTTAGAAAAACCTTGTGGCCAACTTTAAGGATATATTTTTGCGGACCTGAATTTTCAGCTACTTTATACATTCCCCATGACATGGTACTATTATATTGATTTGATATAATTTAAAAAGTGCGTTCGTGTGCATGTGGGTGTTTGGGAGGGGGGGGGCATTCAACAGGGTGCGAAATGTCCCTATTTTCCCAAAAAATATCTCTAGAGGCAGCACAAACAAACCAAAAATAGGTCATTCCTTGCTGATCTTCCATCTAGTTCATTTCAGTACTTGGGGTGGTGTCCCAACAGGCACATATACTGCAAATATTCACCCCAACAGTCTGGAGAAGTTGATTGATATGGCTCGTCAATAAAATTCTGGAGATCTGAGACAAAAAAAACATCAACCCGACTGGCCCGGGGTTCTTCGTTAGTTAGAGCAGATTTTAAATATAGAATGTTGTTGATGAATGTCCTCCTTGTACTGAATGAAAACGGGCTGAAAAACATTGCAAGAAATTCTTCAAAGGGTGTTGAATGCTGTAGTCTTGCATTTCAGTAATTTACTTCGGCCCTGCCTTGTTGAACCTGAATGAAGGACTGCACATTGTTACGGATCAGGCCAATTGGATCACTTTATAGCTGGACTAATTGGGGAACTGACCTGAATGAAATACAAGACTTAGTGTGGGAGCAAGGCCCGTCACAGAGAACGGGTGCTGGGTCTCACCCCAAATCCACAAAAATGGAAAAAAGTCCACTTTTGCTGAATTTTTGCATAAAAGGTCCAGAAATGGAGAAATTTTGACAGAATAGAAGACCTTGTGGTGATGAGATGTTCAAAAAGTCCAAAAAAAACCATTTTTAGGGGGCATGTCCACTTTTACCACAAAAGTTCACTTTTGAAAATTACCAAAAATGGCCACTTTTTTGAAGTCCGCACCCCCCAAAAATTATCCTGCGTTTACGCGCCTGTGGTGAGCGTTTGCAGTATTACGTTCGTTAGCCTGGGACATCCACCAAGTAATGGGGACTTTAGAATCAAGTTCCACAAGTTAAGTAAAAAAAATTTAGGAAAAAAAATGAGTAAAAAAAAAACAAATCATAAAAGATAAAACCAGTAATTTGGTCTCTGTCAATTTTAGTCAAAATCGAGTCATCTCCCTGGACAGCAGATTGATTCCTCTGACTTGCCAATCAAACTGTGAAATCAGGGAATCAAGACTCATCGGAAGCAGTATGCGAGCGTCAAGTCAGAAACGGGGTTCATAACGGAGACATTTCATTTACTGTGCATCCCTTTTGGGAAAACTGGTCGGGTAGTGGCATTACTATGGAACATTAAAGTAAGTATCTTTGGACCTTCTACTAGGAGTACTAGCTAGGCCTTTTGAAGGAGTCTGTAAAGTTGCCTGAACAGTTTGGAACATGCTCTTGTTAGGGGTAATGATGATGTTGCAAGTTTCTTAACTTTAAAAGGTTCTTTTTGACCAATCTGCCAGAATTGAAACAAAAATGAGCTATCTCCGATATAGGCAGCTCATACGCATCCCAAAAACTTCCATAAAAGGGACCCAAAGGTGCATGCACATTTTGCCTGATTTTTGATGAAAAATGGCAAAAAGTTTTTTGAGAGAAAAAAACAACAAGAAAGCAGTCCACTTAATTGTTTGGTATAAGAGTTCAAATAGACATAAAAAGGGGAAGGTGGTTAGGTCCATTTTTATATAAAAGGTCCTGCACCTCAAAATAAATACTGATGGTATAGAAACCCTATATTAGAAGCTTGATTGCTTTCACTTTCTAGGATGGAATTTTACAGCATGTCACCTCTTGTATGGTATTTGGTAACTTATTTTAGTGTGAGATATCCTTTAAAATAAATAATTCATAATTTTTCACAGTTGCAATTTTGGTCTTCGTGCACAAATGATTCATTCTTTTCTGCGATCTGGTTTCACAACTAACTTGGACCATCTTGTGAAATTTGACACAGAATTGTTTAAAAGGCAGGATCAGTGATTTGCTAAATCAGAAAATCGAAAAAAAGCATCCCAAACAAACAGATTCGGCATGGTGTAACAAGTATAGGTTATCCCAACATACCTGCAAATTATTTATAAGATCAAAAGCAAACTGAGAGAAAGACCATCAGATTTTAGTCATACGGTCCGTACAGACACTTAACTACATCACGATTTGAATGGAAGAATCAAAAATCTTTGAACACTGCTGTTTTCTTTCGTTTCTGTCAAGTTCGTGGAAAGATTAACTTAAGACAATCTAAAGACTTTTATCCTTCACTTAGCATTTGTGCAAAAGTTCAAATGTTTTGCCTCTTTTGGTAGCTCACTATAGTGCCTTAAAACCGTCTCAGCTACCATCTTTCTACAGTCTCCTGGATATATGCATAAACCTTTTTGATGTTCCTATTATAAAAGTTTAATTGAAGGGTGGCAGCTTTCAATTTTAGATGAGCAAATATTAGTGCCATCATATAGGCATGCCAACTGTCATGGGGCACAGTTAGGACAGTAGATAGAATAATGAATTGATTTGAAACTTGAATTGAGTCCAAAAAAGAATATTAAAACAAATGTTGGTAAGTTAATTGACATGATACCAGCATGTGATATCACTTGAAGGGACAAGAACTGTGCACGTCTTCCACGTTAAATTGTCATTAGTCATGCAGTTTAAGGACCAAGTTGTTTTAAACCCAACCCATAATGCATGTATTTAAAGGGGATGACTCAATTTAGTATATCCAATTTTTCATCTTGATCGAGGGCCTTCACCCCAACAATCCATGTGTAAAGTTTGTCATGCCCATATTTCAAACCCGTTTCACTGATGGTTGTACAGAGCTATTAAACGTGTGATTTTTGTAATTGCCATAGAGTATGTCATAAAAGTTAATTGGTCGACCAAATGGGGAACATGTATAACATCAAAGCCAAACATCTTTGGCCCTGATTTCCCAGGAATAAATGAGGAAAAATAGTATCTTTTTCAGATATAAATAAATTGGCCACTTTGAGTTAAAATTGGCGGTGGTTGGGGAACAAAGCTATTAGTGACAGACCAGACCCTTAAGAAAATTGTACCCAATAACCCGGTTAATGGACCCAAATACTGTTCAATTGTCAACCTGACTTGATACTTGTATAATCTTGGACAAAATTAAGTACTTTGTTAATGTTGTTAGATCTGTGATGGTTATCTTTAAATTTCAATGTAGTTTTCTAGCAATATCCTCCATCCCAAATGAGAGTGGTGGCCCTTTGGTAAGGCTACCCGTCTTTGGTCCCCGGTTCAATTCTGGCCGGGCCACGCTGGGAATTTGAAGGGTATTTATATTCCAGATTTACTTTGGAATAAGAGTCTGTTGATTCAAACTTGTATCGGTTCATTTGAACTTGGGGAATCAGTGAACCATGAAAACAACTTGTCCTTTGGAGGATATATGGGGATAGTTAAGTGTTTGATCTCATGTACACAGAGGAATCACCACCTGCTACCATGTTAAATTTTAATGTTGTTTCAGTGTAAGAAGATTGTAACTCCTTCCCCATTCTCTCCCGATTGTCCCATTGGAAAGTAGTTCGGAACATAAATAGTAAGCCACGGCTGAGAGTAGAGTAATCAGTACACGCGGCCGGCATTATGGGATATGGTTTAACTATTCCTCCCAACAAGATTAGGCCTATAAATATGGTAACATTATTTGGAGGAGAAATAATCCCCATTTAAAAATTAAAACAAGGGGAATTTCTGGATGGCATTGTGCCAGGAATCATTTTGAAAATAATTGCACAGGCAAAGATGTCTTGATTTTGATAGTCATAGGTGAGAATTCAACGATATGTGCAGAGGATGGCAAGTAGTATTATGTATATCAGTATTTTGGTTTTGATCTTTTTGCATTTGCAATATGGTTCCGGTTTGTTTGTAATGCACAGGACATAACACAGGGCGGGGGACCACGTGAATAGGGTTTAACCTTTAAATCGTGTCAAATACGCATCATTGACACTAATTGCCTCGGTTTGTAAATGCTTGTAATTTTTGGTGTTGTAAACATGTTGTAGGAAATGAAAGTATAGTTAAGTACACATTAATATTAGAACTGGGTTGTCAATTGGGGATAGTTTGGCCGTGATTATTAGTTCTCGGCTATCAACAGTAGAAGCTAATGTAAATTGTTACACTAGCTTTGGCAAAATTAATTTACACAAAGTTATACATCCACTATTATATGAAGCAGAGTTGTTTTAATATGGAAGATTGACTTCGATTTTTACCAACCAATTCTTGGCCACAAAAGTACTTTGGAGATAAAAATTATTCACGATAAAGTTGGTTTATAGGCACGTCGTTTTATTTTAATGTGTAGATCTGGGCTGGTTAATCTTTAACTTTAATGTAGATTTCTAGCAATATCCTCAATCCCAACTGAGAGTGGTGGGCCTTGGTAGCTACCCGTCTTTGCGTCCCCGGTTCAATTCCTGGCAGGGCCACTTGCAGAGATTTAATAGGGTATGATTCAGATTTAATTGAATTGAAGAGTTGTTATCAAAAACTTAGTATCGGTTCAGTGAACTTGGGGAAGAACCATGAAAAACAACTTGCTTTGGGGATATGGGATATGTTAAGCTGTTGATATCATGACACCGAGAGTCCACCCTGTACATGTTAAATGTAATGGGGTTCGTGAGGTAAGATGTAAACTCCTTCCCCCCCCTTCCCCGATTGTCCCATTGGAAGTAGGTTCTGAACCTTAAATAGTAAAGCACTGTCTCAGAGTAGAGTCATCAGTACCACGGCTGCAGTGCATTATGGGATATTGTTTAACGATTCATCCAACAAGATTAGGCATATAAATTATGGTAACCATTCTTTTGGAGGAGAAAATAACCAATTTAAAATTTAAAAATGAATTTCTGATGGCATTTTTCCAGGAAAATCATTTTGAAAAATAATTGCCACAGGACAACGCATGTTCTTGATTTTTGATAGTCATAGGTTGAGAATTCAATGATATGGGCAATGGGAAGTTATTATGTATATCAGTATTTGGTTTTGATCTATTTGAATTTGCAATATATGGTTCCGGTTGTTTGTAATTGCAGCCGGACATAACACAGGGCCGGCTACACGTCGGAATCGTGGTTTAACTTTTAAATCGGTCAAATACGCCCATTGGACACCTAATTGCGGACTTCCGTGTGTTTTGTAAAATGTGTAATTTGTGGAAACATGTTGTAGAAAATGACGAGTAAAGTACACAAATATGAGAACGGGGTTGTCAATTGGAGATAGTTGCCGTGATATATAGTCTCGGCTATCAACAGTAAGAAGCTAATGTAAAATGTACACGAGCATTGGACAAAATTAATTACCAAGTTAACCATTAGCTATGACAGCATTTTTAATATGGAAGGTGACTCAATTCACCAACCAATTTCTTGCCACAAAAGTAAAAGTACTTGCCAATTGGGAGATAAAAAATATCTCAAGATAAATTTGTTTTATGTGCAAGTTGTTAAAGAGGTATTCTGATGATAAAAATTTCTTGATATTTGCACTTGATTAGTTGAAAGGTACCTACTGAGACATTTCAAAGGTTTATAGGACTTAAGCAAGCAGAAAAGAAAACCCCAAATGTAAGTTTTGAACTTGCCTGCTCTCCTAATTGACAGATAGCAAAGCTTGCTTGGATTTTCTGTTTTGCATGACAGAAAATATTAAATCATCTTTTTGATTGTAAACATAGAGACAGCATTTTTGGCTTACTCACTTCAAGTGTGATTTGATACATTGGTAAACTTTCTAAATATGAAAAAAAATATTTGATTTTAAAAGAAATGGAGGGAAACTTTTTCCTGGAAATGTCCTCATGTCTCTATAAACTAAACCACAACTCTAATTGTAATTTAGAAGCCTAAAACGCAGTGGACAAAATATGACTGGACTATATTTTTAGTTCAGATGTTATTGTTTTTGAAGAGCGAGACAAATCTGTATGTTTCCCCGTATTGTTATTGGAAGGGGAACTAGCACTCCTTTTGACCCCTCTTTGATCATTGCCCCCCTCCTGTATATCTGTGTCATGTACTCCACATGCACTGATAGCATAAGAAGATGACAGTTTGTACTTTTGCGTGGCTACCAGCCAGTTGTTGAATTTGCCGTTAAATTTATTATATCCTCTGCTGTAAAAACAAATCACTGTGATGGTTCCGTAATTCGGTAGAATTCTGCTTTTTTCGAGAAGCCAATTTAGCCTTGTGCACTTGTCAAGGGTAGGTGTAACTTATCAATGTTAATTCACCTCATGTTGTCTGGCATATTGCTTAGAAGAGAAATGCTCCATTTTCTTATAAACTTGGTTGTAGATTTTGAAAACCTGCCTAATCATCCCCTCCCGGATAAAGGCTATTCTTATGATAGCGCACAATGAATGCTTTGGGATTGTTTGAGAATTGAATTAGGCAATTTGACATCAAAGTATTCTTGGAGACAAACCATTCAATGTATCATTTACATACAACTTCCACATGGCCAAAAATACAAAAAAACAAAAAAAATAAATTGTTAATAGATAGAAACATTATTGGCTAGATGTAAACAAATATAATTTTCAAATACCTCCACTTAAGCAATTTTAGTAATAGCAAAGTAATCTTTGCTTATTCAAAATGGTTTATAATGGTGTATTAATTAACCAATCAAAAGAGTATTTAAGGTCTGAGAATGCATATATATTTGTATATGTGGTCTACTTTGATTGTTATTTTAAAGGTAATAATCTGATATATCAATAAATGAACAATCAGAGATACTGTAATTAAGAATACGGTGGACATCGATGTTAAGCCTTGGATTTAACCCACCTTGGTCCCCTGACCCGTCTTCTTTTGTCCTGACCCGTTATATATTTGATAAAGATGTCCTATTATAAGTTCCCAGAACAATTTTCTCTTTTAGCCATAATTTGATTGGCGTGTCAAACAAATTATCAGATATATGAAACAAAAGAAGCATTATTTCCATTTAAAGTTGTAGAGCGTGATCTTCAGAGAGCCTCGAACCCCTCACTTATCACCTGTCCATGTCTCAATTTTGAATGTCATTAGAAACCGATGTATTTTTTTCTTACTCATATCTGGTAAAATAGTGCTGTGCCGAATTCTTTTCCATGACCAAGAATTGGCGTAGGTCAAGAAGCTCTGTGCCAATCATTCCGGTAGGTGTACCTATCCAATAGAAAAGGCCAACTCGAATTGGTCGACCCATGGGACTCACTTAGTTCACAGAAGGTCTGGGTGTTTGGTGTGGGTTGTTGTACGTAGATGTAGCGTGGATGTTCACAGTCCAAGGGGTGTGTGCGGTCTTCGCTCTACTGCCCTTCGGGGCTCGGGGGTGTGGGCTCGGGCCTACTCTCCCGCTGTCAGGCAATCACCTTCGGTTGGTTGGTTTTTGATTTTATTACACTTATGTTTTTTTTTAAAATTGATATAACATGTGTGATATTTTAACTAAAATAGTGTTTGAGAAGTCACCGGGGGGGGGGGGGTGGGGGGGGGGGGGGGGGGGGGGAGGGACAACATTTTTCGCGCCACTGCGAAGATACTAATAGGGTAGTACTATTGACCAATTAAGCAGTTATTAGTAACGAATTTTTATGAAGCCTCTATCATGCACCACGGGCTAAAAAAACCAACTTGCAGCTTTTTAGACGAATTTATCGATGGACCGGTATAGCCGACAGAAACATCTTGGTCGGGGGGGGGGGCACGTGTCCCGCCCTGCCCCCCCTCGGCTACGCCCCTGCCTCCTCTTACTGACTGTGTAAACGTAGGCCGACCGGTCAGGGTGTTTGCCTGTGGTGCAAATTACCAAAAATTACGGGTTTGAATCCCGTTGGGGGGTTACTTGCTGGATTTATTCGGGTAATATCAATTCTGGATTGATCTGATAGCAGTTATGATTTAAATACAAGAATTCCATTCTCCTTCATGGTTCACTTTGGAATTGGGCAAAGGGATCATGGAAAAGCATACCCGTCCTTTGGGGGGATGTTAAGCCGTCGCGTCCCTTTTCAGAGAGTTCACAACTGTTATATTAACCATTGCCCGTCAGTGTCGAAACAAGAGAGGGTGAAAACCCCTGGACTGTTCCCAATCCACCCCAGACTCATTATGGTTAATAGGACAACTGTTAATTGTGGTTTAAAGTAAGTACAACTTTTTGCTATTTTTGGGCATTATCGTAGAAACCAAAATTCAGTACCTCTCCTTTTTCTTTCTTTTTTTAATTTTCAAGCAACCACACAGCACCTCAGTCCAGTTTTTTGTCAGGAATATGGTAAGCATATCTATAAAACTGCAACCACAAATACATTAATTGCAAGAAAAAGAAAACTAGCGTCCATTGTGTTGATTTCTACATCTCCTCACAATCGTGCTCTTGGGATCTACTCCCATGGCTTCAGTCTAGTCTAGTTGCAGAACAAGCTACCCCACAAAATGACAGTCCAGAACAGCATGCTCAACCCTTGATGCTGCAGGCGAATAGTCGTAGCTCTGATTTTTTTTTTTTCAATTTTTTTCACAGATTAAAATTGTGCATTTGCTGACCATATTAAGGAATTAGCGTGGAAAATGCATTCCAGTGAGTTCAAACAAGGCCTAGTCTTGGGTCAATGGTTTTTGAGAGTGGCTTCGCAAATGACCTTAATCATTTGAGAAGTTGATCTAAAAAACAAGGACACTTAAGTGTATCTGGCGGTCTTGTAGGTTAAGTAGCACTGGTACATTTTCGTAAAATATGAAATTTTTTCAATTTGCTCCCAAATGATTGTCCTAGGCTATTGGAAGAATATAGGTATATTTTTACACATAAAATAACATGCCCAAAAGCATAGAGGGTATTAATTAAAATGCTAAGACTCCCGGTAATTGTAGCCTAACTTTTACTTTACCTAACTTTAATTACAAATTGTCTATTACATGAATCTCATTACTTCGTACTCATTGATTTAAAACCTAACAAAGGTCACAGACTGGTCAACCAAGGTGGCAATGCCTTGAGAATCAACTCTTGCATGTTGTTTCCTTGGGTTACAAACACCGTTTCTCCTCCGCGTCATCTTCTAAATTAATGTCGCCTGCTACAATTACTTATAAGTCGTTCTGTAACCCATAGCAACACTGATTTTGGCTTAATAATTTAAGGTGAGGAAGTTAATTCAGTTTTTTTCAGTTTCATTTTATATTCCCATATCTTATCTCACAAAATAACATATAAAAAATGGTAGGGAGGTTAAACAAAGAAATGCTCGATATTTTAAAAACCCCCTTACGAATAACGTAACAATTTAAACCTCCCTGAGGTAGAGTGTCAGACAAAGAACAAAAGACCACACAAAACCATAACGGAGACAATGAAAACAAAGACATGTGAGGACAACAGTGTTTGGCAGAATTAGACTAAATTTACATCAATATAATGGGAAAAATCTTACATAATAATAATAATCCATTAAAGTGGGATGGCCCGATTTAAGGATATGAGTTTTGCATCTTGATAGATTGGCCTTCCACTCGAAAGCCCCATCTGCAAAGCATCATGCCGACATCTCACTCCGCCTTGATGCGAGAGCTTACACTGCTAACATAAAGTGCTTGATTGTGAAAAAATGTCTTGTCCTCTTATCCTCTGGTTGAAAGGGGAATTAACATCACTAACATAAACTTATTCCAAGACAAGCTAAAATCAACCCAGAACCAAGCTCAAAGCAAGCTCAAACAAAAGAAAACAGCAACAACCATTGATAAACAAGCACTTTGAAGCCAAGTACTTCACTTGAGTGGCCCTCAGTGGTTCTCTTTGTTGTTAAAGTGCTTGGTTATTTTATAGCTTGCTTTAGTTTGCTTCAAGCTTGATATTTGCTTGCTATGTGGCTGTTTCTCGCTTGTTTCAACTAGTATTTACGAGGACTGGTATGGTTTATCTGCATTTAATTCCCCTTTCATTTCAGTGAATTTAAGCAAGAAGATTTTTCAAAACCAAGCCCTTTATGTTCGCAGTGTAAATACGTGATATTGTAAGCCCCACAGAGCACCCGGGTGCAAAACCATATTGGTCCGACCAAATGGGGCACATTCTCGTCCACAATTTCCAAACCAAACATCCTTTGGCGCCAAAAGTTCATATGGTCAATGAGAAAAACAATAGCCCGCCCCTCTTTTCCATATATCAAATGTCGACCACCTCCTTAAATCTGGGGCTTCTAGGGACGAGACTATTAACAATCGGCGGCCATGGACCTTTAAATATTACACATTGTAGTGAGAAATTAAGTAGCCTTATATTACATTTAATTGATTAACAGAAAGCGAGTCCTATAGATTGGGGGATGCTATTCCATAAGGGGACCCTGAGTTCGAAATGGATTCCTTGCCAGATCGGTACGGAAATTAAAGGGTCGAAACAAATTTGAATATCTGGTTCCATATCCATGAAAAGAGCTTTTCCCCTTGCAAAGTAATCGGCAAAAAATTCAGGCAACAATTGTTTTGATACTTACTGAAACATAATAAGCTTTATTTTGGGAATATCATGAAATAGTTACGTCTTCAAGTGGGAAAAATAAAGGAGCGTGTGCGCACGATAGTCAGAGTTACTACATAGACGAATGATTTTCTTTGGTTAAATCATGAATAGTATTTAACTGGCATTGTTTTGGAGCTGCCCATATTAATTATTAACAATATATATATGTGTGGCTTACCCGTCCTCTCCTTATACCTCTTAAACTTTATGACTAGAGTGAAAAATGTGATAGTGAAGAAACGTTTGTGTGAATCGTGTGCGTTTCAATTCGAAAAGAGAATCCCATGAATATTATGCTTTTGACACAATATTAGAAACAAATAGAGGCATGTTCCAAGTAGACATTCATCCAAAATACTCGTAAAAACTTGTGTGAGAACCCTTTAGTAATTGATCATTGTCAATATTAATACCTGCGTTAGGATATGAGCGCTTACTATTTCTATTTCGAAAAATTCCAATAAAATTGGATTTGTCAATATTGAGAGATAATTTGTTTGCTTTAAAAACCATTTTGAGAGCTAATTAATTCATTTATTGACCAGAAGACAAGAATCTAGAAAATTTTCAGTGAACAAGTAATTGGTATCATCATCATAAATAAAATAAGAAAATAAGTCGAGGAATTAACAAACGATGTCATTAATATACCAAATGAAAGTACGGTCCCAAACTAATAGCTCCTTGTGGGGACGCCACAGTAAATTTCCATACTTGATAATAAATTAGTTATTATAAGATACGAACTGAAAACGACCAGATAAGTAATCTCTCCTGAACCACCAAAGCTGATCCTCGAACACCATAATGAAAGAGCTTGGATAAGAGATATCTGTTAATCGTGTCGAAAGGCCTTTTGAGAGTCCAGGAAAATACCAGTACAATGCATCTTATTATCAAGATCTTCGGCAATTTTTATTATAGGCACGTAAGAGTGCCATATAGGTAAGTCGATTTTGAAAACGAAACCACATTGAGAAATTAATTGATTAAATTATGCGAATAATAAAATTATATAAGCGTTATGTACAATGCGTTCAATATTTTTAGAAAAAACTGGTAACAAGAAAATGGTCTCTAACTTTTTAACAGAAGAGCATTTCCACTTTTAAAAATCAATAGGAGTAACCTTAGGCACTTTTTAACTTATTTGGAACAATAACCAGAAATCAAAATCAGATTAATAATATATGCGAGTGGAGCGGCAATAAAAGTACTAACCTTAATTACATCTGAATTTATCTCATCAAATCCGGGACTTGTGCCTGTCTTAAGAGAATGCAAATTATCAATTTATCTCATTGCTACTCAGTTGAGACAGGAAAAAAGAGTTAATTGGTGATTTGTTATTTTTAAGAAAATCCTGAAACTCGCGGCCAATTATGACTTTTATTTGCTAATTCGGGCAATGTTAATGAAGTAATTGTTGAATTGGTTTGCAATGATATTAGGATCTGAACTTCATTATATCTCGATGTAAAACGTTGATGAAGATTTATTTGGTTTTCTTACGGCCAAGGACCCATTGATAACATTCCAAGTCTGCTTGGTATTATATTTGCCAATTACTGTTTACTAAATTTCTTCTGTGTATAATACATTTTTTTTTTAGAATTTCTAATGATATAAAAGCCGTTATAACCATGCAAAAATATCAATTATGAAAGAGCTAGAGGGCGCACTATTTTTCAATGTGCAGTGGTCTGTTTACATAAAAGGGTTTATAAGTGATGTGGGATGCCTGCCACCTAACTTGTTTTTCTTTCTCAATGCCAAAAAGTAGCTCTCTGTCTGCCATCAATATAAGGGGTCAACATGGGTAAAAATCGACACGCGCGAGAGCAACACTGTTCTCTTATCCCGCGAACTTTGGACACGCAGTCTCTTATCTAGCGACGAACATTTTCACCAAAAATTACTGTTATCGTCCGACACGCGACTTTTGGGGAAAATTAAAACCGACGTACGACTTACATAACTTCCGTATGCTTTAACACGCGACACCCAACTTGTGGAAAACAACTTACAGCGATAGAAGTCTAAGGACGTAACGAAAAATACCTTCCAAAACACGATCTTCCCGGGCGCCCTGAGAGTCTTTTAGTTTCCTAATTCAAGACAAGTATCAGTAATATGTTTAACAATTTTTTAAACGGGTTAATAATTCACATCTCTGTAAATGAAATTGGTTGTTATCAACTCCCGCACTCGCCCGCAGCTTCCCAGCACGCCCGCCGGCCCGACGCCATGATTTCTCTTTTTCATCCATATGAAAAGACAAGCAAGTAAAACACATTATCATTTAAGTGTCAAAATCTAAGTTTGTATTTAAATATTTTTTAAAAATAATGTGACTTATTTAAAACTTTTTACCCCTGTTTGTTTTTTTGTTTAATTAATTACATTACTTCTTGGAATGTTCCTTCAATACACTGGTATACGGTAAACTCAGCCTTATGAGAAACGTTTGTACAATCATCTTTAATTGTGGCGATTTACTTAAGCATAAATAATTATGTGATTAAAAATTACTGGTGAATAGACCAACCAAAATAAGATTTATATTCGCCTCTGTTTTGAGTCTGTTTTATTTACAACTTGTATTACCACTCTTTGATCGTGATATGATTGTTGGGAAGTCCCGCGACCGTATAAATATGATGACATGCAAAGTTCTTTGGGAATCCCCCTCCACTGCAATTTGTTTTCATACCCATTGCGAATGTCCTGGTTGGTCTTACTCTCATACTTCATTAACACCATTAACTGCATAGCATGTAAAATGACAACATAAAATAGTCTACCGCCCACAAATGCAATTAGCAACACAAAATCAATCCACGCACGTGCATTGAACAGTGTTATTTTACCGTGTCTGCTAAACATTCTGATATAAAATCTCAATTTTAATTTCGACGTCGTATGTTTCAAGCGCTTATAAATATGACACCCTGAATTTTGGAAAAACCCAACCTTTAAATGTTCAAAATTATGTTTTTGTGGGCTTAGCACTTGACTACATCGACCATGGTGCACATTCGCAAACTTGGTCGTTGCTTCGGTCCTTTACCATGTTTACACAAAGCCTAAGGCTAGGCCCTCTAAATCTAAACATTGTCGACATTATTCAATTGTACCCAAACTAGCTCCAAAAAGCTGGCGATGATATTTATTCATGCCATGCACAACAGTTTTTTTAAACGGCAGCAAAGGATTTCCTACAACGAGGTCTGTACGTACTTTAACAGTATGTTTCCGATGATTGTGACTGAACATGTGACGATTGATAAGTAAATGTTATCCCTCCGGATATTTTATCGCAACTGGATTCTAACTGATTTCTCTACATTTTCACAGCTCAAATTGGAGTAAATAATTCTAATTAATCATACTCTACAAAACAGAGCGTTGCCAATAAATCGGCAATAGCGCTCTCTAATCGTATTTTCCTGACCCATTGTATGCAGACAAAATCCAACCATTCGATGCCATAAATGATCGACATCCGATGGAACACAAATAAGATCGATCCGCGACATGTTGAGGGGGGCTAAAAGCGAACCGGACACATCCATTGCGCTTAACAAATCAGCGTAAATCGCGACACGGCGACAGCCCTGTTAATTTGGCAACCCATGTATAACCCCCAATATAGAATTGTAGGTCTATTATGCACGAGTTTTTTTCGATAGGTCTGAGACATGACTAACCAATTGTCTGAATATGTGTCAGGTAGCTATCAATGTCTGTGGCATCAGGGCGGCGCCAGGGTAAAATCATAGGAGGGGCGAAACACCATGGGGGGGGGGCGAAACAGTACAAAATGAACTCATTTTGGGTTAAAAAACCCTACCGACTTTTTTGCGTCAAAAAACCCCTGTTTTTCCTAAATTTTTGAAAATGTCCGGGGGGGGCGGGGTCGCCCCCCCTGCACCACCCTGGCGGCCCGCCCTGTGATGCTGACTTTAGATATTTCACTAACTTTCACTCTTTCGTCTCCTGAATGATGACTCTCAAACTCTCTTCTGACTTTGTCCACATGGGCACCTATTTCCCGTTTTGACACATGTTTTCTCTGTAAATATAGCCAGTACAACGCCGTTTTGGGCAAAGCTGGGGAGCTGAGTGGGTCAATGACTTTGGGTACTAAGATAATTTGAGAGCAAGTAGCAGGGCTGAAAGACCTGCACTGTCATTTTGCATCATAGGAACGTACTCATTTAAGGAAAACTACACTTATTTGCAGAAATCTAAAATAATACAGTATTCAGGTATATCCAAAACTCAGAAGTTTACTTCGAAACTTCTAGAATTGAGAAAATGACAGGATTGAATATAGTCACATTCAAATGACTAGGGTTGAGAGATATTTCAGCACTCACATTCAAATGACTAAAGTTGAGATATACTTGTTGCATATAAACACTCGAACCACAGGAAGGCTCATGTAAGGAAAACAAAACTTCATCATTTGGGAGATTTCAAACTCAGACACTTTACTCGGGAGAATCTAAATGCAGATATTTTATATTTACCTCAGGATAATCTCAAATGCAGATACTGGTAACTTTACTCAGATATTCTCAGGAGAAACTCAAAATGGATATTTTGCCTCAGAGAAGCCAACTGGGATCCTAATTACTCGGAACAATCTTCAAACTCAGATACTAACATTTCAATTCAGGATAATTGTGCTCTGGTAGTGGCACACTACCTCTTTTTCAGGGGGGGTGAATTTTTTTTTTTTTTTTTTTTTTTTTGGGGGGTTGCAAAAGTGAAATTCCGGAGGCAAATATCAAATGTTGTTATTTGGGGTTCCTAAATCGCTGACTTTTTGCCAAAAACCTGTCATTTTCTTTTGGCCAGGGGGGCAAACTGGAAAGAAAAAAATTTAGGGGGAAAATGCCCCCCCTGGCCCCGCTTAAACTTGATACTGTATCAGATGTAGCTGACACTCAATGCTTTGACTCCTGACAAGCTCAAATCAGGGATTTCACTTCCACTTCCTTACGATAATAAACGACTAGATTTATGAACTTTGTTTTGCAAGGTGGCAACTGTTCAATTGTGAATACATATAAAAATGCAGAACTTTGCATGTAGAATTTTATCATGCATTTTTTGATTCAGTGTAAGGGTGTAGGCCTATCTGTTACATATGTCTTCAAATTTGAATATCTGTATGGGTTGCAATGTTCACATAAACTCCTGAAAAATGATGGCTTGCCACAGTACTTTTATATCTTAAATCATACACGGTACCTGAGCCACGTTTTCAGGGATTACCCTTTTCCCCACAAGTTGTAGACAGGAATGACAGTGTAAAATACCACCTTGTCTTTTCAGCATCACTGGTGAATAATTCACTATGACGTCCACAGATAAGATTAGACATTTGCTAGGCGATGGTATTGAAGTACATCTGCAGCTAGGAGTATTTCCCATTTATGATAACATATGGTTACATATGTTGGAGTCACTTGGCTGTAAGCGTGGTAGGGGCATATCAAGGGGTACTTAGGTCCATAATGGGGGCCAAGCTGTACTAGAGCTGTGGAGTTTCCTGGTTCAATTGTTAGACCTATATGAAAATAAATGTTGAGTTACCATCCAGTGATATGAATCAATCACTTTTGAGACATTTTTTAAAATGATTTGTACGTATTGTTATAGTCCCTATACTGAAAAATTAACACCTAAAATTGTGGTAATTTGGCACATTTTGCAATAGGCCTATTATTACAAAACTGCCCAATTCCCCAAGATGGCCACAACGCCAAAAAATTTGTTTTACTTACAAGGAAAGGGTCAATCAACCGAAGGCACACAAAAAAGAATTGCATACTAATTTCAGTGTTTGGAAATAAAAAATACATATTTGGATTGACCATCAATGTTTATGATTGATTGTAACATATTATACATTGTTACAAATAAAACTTAAAGGAAACAACACTAACACTCAGGCCTCACCAACCACACAAAGAATTATCTTATTTTTGAAAGCAATTATTAGAATAGAACACGGTAGACACTATTTGGATGTTTATCAGAACTGATTAAACAGGAAACAATTATTTTCGACAATTATTTTGCTTGCCTTTCACGTCCGAGGTTCATTAGGTCAGTTAAATTATCAACCTGCCAGAGTATAACATGCAAGGTGTGTATTGAAATCCACCAACATCTGCTTCAACTTCTGTTGCGACTTGCGGTAACGGGGTCAATCAATTACGTAACAAACATTAATGCGTCAATGGTAATTATTGTGTAATTTACATGCCACAGATTAATTACTGCACTTTCTGACAGGTAGCAATGTTTAAGCTGTGTTTGAACATAATTTAAATGTTTCTGTGCATTGTGTTGCTGTGGTGCCTGTTTTCATGTTGACAACATTCACTCATTGGGGCTAAATTGAATTAATTTTGATGTCCCTGCTGAGGTTTTTTAAATTAGTAAGGTCAAACATTTGATTATCGATTATTTAATTTCAAAATTTGTAATTTAACAACTGACTGTTTCAAAACATAATTATTGGTGTCATCCTTCATAGTTTCTTTTAAGGTTAAAAAAGCTCTTTTACGTTAACCACGATATGACCTATTAAGTATGGTCATCCCCATCGCATCATACAGGAACATTCATTTTCAACCATTTTCGAAACTCCCCTTAACTTATTAGGTTAACTGTTAGGTTGACTACAAAAGTGAACTTATAGCAGATCCCATTGTCCAAATTTGACAACTTGGTATGTGTGTAGTGTGCATGCAGGTAATACCTGTGCACTGTGTTATCATTTGTGTTATTAAGGACTCATTTGCATATTTGCTTAATGTGGTCCCCTGGACCTCCTGGCGTTGTGGTTCAAATCGTCCCCAGGATCGCACCCGGGGTGCCTGATCTTGTACGTCCCATAAGCAGGTCGGTCAATCTTATATATTAGTCTGAGTCTGCTCTTCTCATCTCGCTGCCTGTCCAAATTAAAACCTCACAAATACTGCTGCTGTTTAATGGTAGATGGTCTCTTTAAGGCTGACTCAGAGTATGAACATATATTTTTTGTGTGGTGTATTAATTACAAAAATAGTCAACTAGAACTAAAGATATTCAAAAAACTTTAAGGTGCTTGTTGATCGTCTTTGGACCCCCCCCCTGATTTCACCCGGAGTAGTATCAATTGTGAGATCAGATGAAAGGTCTATTTTTCTCATTGTCCGCCCTGAAATTTCAGCTTCAAACCGATTTCTTTCTCAAGATATAGAGATCACAACTACCATTTTTCATGTTACCATCAATATTAGCACAGCAGTGAATAGGGCGTTGCACTAATGCATTATCGCGTCTTGAATCAAAACCGCAAGTTAGTTTTCCACGATACTTGATAGTAAGTGTATGCAGGTGCCAGTTCTCATATCAAGTAGAGAACATGATCGACAAAATCAGAACAAGCACCATATTAAATGCTCAATTCCAGGCTTGAATGAATCAAACTTTTATTTTGAATGTATTCACATTTAGGGTAGTAAACATTAACATTAATAACCAGTACCATAACATTCAACCAACCCACAAGAATGACACGCAAATAAAGTGTTGTTTTTTTCCTCCTTTTTTCCTGTTCCACGTTCTCTGTTGAAGTGAAACCTTAACCATCTTTCCTTCTCCTTGAGATGACCATCTTTTGTTATCTGTTACATCTAAGTAAGTTACCGAATCATGTTTTAATCATCTTTATTGTTCCATTTAAATAAAAAATATCTTTTGATGAATTCAAACCTTGCTAGTTGAGCAGATAGTGACAACAATTGTGCATTTTGTTATAAAAGCATCACAGTTGGCAGAGAAGAGTAGAGAAGTGAATGTTAAACACTGGCGTAAACAGGCGAGGGGTGCAGGTTGTCTCCGAGAGAACTTTGAACTGGGAAGAAAAGCTCGAAAATCATCCTAAATCGCCCTCTTATAACCTCCTCACTTGGACCATTTTGCCTACACCAGAAACCAAATCTACACCACCTACAACCCGGAAAATCTGCCACAAACCAGGAATTTTCCCCCCTCTGACCCCCTGTTTACAGCCCCTTTATTTTAAAAAAATGGATATGGAATGGATTTTTTTTTTGTTTTCCAGTATAGCAGGTAACAATTATCTTATAATTAATTAAAATAATTTATATGGGACCTATGGTCTTGTTACCTTCATGTAATTCATCGACAACTAAAATGGCATCGTTGAACACATGATGGACTGTGAAATTTTAATTAGAAAAAATATGTTAGTTGATGGAGAAGTGAATGTCCTATGTAGACCATAATCACCATAAAGTTCTTTCAACACACCAGCATCAAATTTAATAATTTGAAGCCACATTGGATCAAACATCCAACTATATTACAAAGAAGGGTGGGAACTGAGACAGTGAGTTTTCATAAGCTGACTCTTAGATTTCGAAATAATATATTTTGAGTGAATTAAATTAGTCATCACCTAAAGTAGTCACCTAAAATGTTCAATGCCCAAAATTTATAGATGAATCGGATTTTCCGTTTTAATGCAGTGAACATTTGTGCACAGTACAGACGTGACATGGCAGAGTACCCATGTATAATAAATTCCAGATCCGAATTCTAAAAACAAAGTTGTGGATTTCTATATGAGGACTTCGATTGAGCTATAGTTATTTCACACCGTTGATTACTAATATGGACAAGCTTTATGTTAAATGCACAAAACACGATTTGTATTGAAAATTGAGTGCGCCCTTCATCGGAAATCGCTGAGTCGCCCTTTTAGTTGATTACCTCTTGTCAATGTGTCAATCACAAAAGCATGAAACAACCTTAACCTCATATTACCTCACCTACTAATGTCTCAATGAAAGTCCTATTTCTTAAAAATTTTCCCCCAATAGTCTACTTAACCCTTCCTAGAGCATATTTCCACCATAGATACCAGGAAACTTTCATCAAAGGATATTCCCACTGCAGATGAAAGTCCAAACAAGGAAATTGACAACTGTTTTCTAAGTAGATAAGTCTCACTATCGTATTCAACTTTCATTTTAAGGGCACTTTTGAGATGAGATTTACCAGTTATTTTGAGAACGAAAATCAGAGGTCCCGTCTGAACATCCAGGATGATTGTCCTTGTCACTAAACTCTGTGGGAAATTCAGGTGGCCAGAGGGGGTTTTGAAGAATCAATCCCATACATGCCAGCAATTGCCATTATTGTACTATATTGTACTACCTTAAAAACACAACATGGCAGTACTATTGATAAAAGTGTCAAGAAACCACATACATTTCTGATCATGATAAACATTCCCTCCCTAATCCTAGTGCTTTTGGGCTAAAATGAGGGTTTAAAGTCAGGATTTTTATCCGTTAAGATAGATTTTTGTGCGATCACATGACCTTATTGAGGTGAAAATTTTCCCTAAAACTGGTGCATTGGTGGGATGACTTAAATCACCCTCAGGTTGGCTACTGGACAGAGTAGAAAAGAATAGGCTAATGTATAATCCTTTCCTTACCCCTATCCCCACCTCACTGTTCTAACAAAAACATACACTTTATCTTCAATAACTTGGTCAAGTCTGATATGGCCAAAATATTATGACTTTTTTACTGAACTTCATCCGATTGCAGTCTAAATTGGGGTTAATTTCAGTGTCAAAATTTTGTTGGCAATTTGCAAGGTGATACCATACTGAGGATTTTTCTGCATTGCTGGTTTATTTTATCTCAGGACGACATTCGGCGAACCAGTCCGTGGGCTTTATCATGTCAAGTATAGCGCTTGTACCCCCAACGGTGATCTACACCTTCTTGTATTCCATTCCGGGAAGTCAGTTTATAGAGGGAATGAATAAAACATCCAGGGTGTCTCAGAAAAGAAGTATTATTTTTAAAGTAAATTAAGGATCAGATTTTGTGAATTGTAAAAAACTTTGTTTCAGAGTGCATTTATTTTACCATTCACATCCTATTTGAAAGTTATCATTGCCTACAAGCTGACTTTCTGTTCCTGTATTTACACATATCTTTATGGAGATGTTGAACTGTTTATAGCATGTCGTGTCTGTTAGTAGGCTATATGATTCATACCACAACCTATAAACGCCATTTTTCCCTCAACTATGAAGTGACTGGTTACATTAACCCCAGTATTTCTTTGAATGTTCATTATCAATCTCACTGTGTAACCAAAAATTTGCCGGGTTTGACTAGTAAAGTTTTTGAGAAAATGCAACTGCCCAGATTGGCCATGTGGTATAGCACCCTCATATCGTAACGTTTCCTAGCCTACTATTGCCAGATAGTCCCTGCATAAAAGTACCATAAATTTTTTATGACAATAGCCGGAGTTGTTTTCTCTCTGGCACTGGCCAGTCTCCCATAAACCTCATCTTTTAATTAGTCAATTTTTTTCATGCCAACACATACCTTTTGGGTCACCGTTGTCTGATTACTCAATTCAGACCAGACCCACCGGCCTGATTTCAACAGGGAAATTTGTCTGACGTCTGCTGCTAGATGCTGTTTAACCCTAACTGCACCAAACAAAAAATGCCAATGCACTTTAGTGTAACTGCACTAAGACGTCCTGGATGTAGTGATTGTGTCATCAAACAATACACTATGGGGCACGAAATCGCTGTCTGGGCCACGACCCAGTTATAGTGTCCCCGGTCATCGAGACGGAACCGATTTCCGACTTTTTCTTCTGCCCCTCTTTCTCCGTTATTCCCTTCAACCAGAGATGGTCACTTTTCCGGAATTTCTGGATTTCGGATTTGGGCCAAAATAAACACAATTCTGGTAAAGTAAAAAAAATAATTTTTTTTTTTTTAATTTTGTTGTCATTTCTGAGATCAAAGTGTTCATGATAAAGGGATAAATGCAATCAAAAATCAATTTTTAGTACCAATGATTTTGTAGAAGGGGTCTTGTACCCCAAAATCACGTAAGGAATATATTCCCCGAGCTTCACTTCAACCGGTGCTGCGCTAAAATTTGGCCTTTCACATATCGTTCAAATTTTGGATTTTCAGGAAATTGGACTTCTCCTCTGTTACATCTCTGCTTCACTCCCTCCCTTCTAGGAACAACGTCGTTTTAGCGTTAATGGTGTTGGCCCATATGGTCAGATTGCAATCACACCATTGCATGGATCAAACTGTGCTTATTCATCCAAGAGTTGATCACCAAAGCAAAGGATGTAACATTTATTTATGGCTGGATAAATTGTGCTGAACATTCAAAAAGTTGGTTATTTTTTTTTTGGTGATTGAAAATCATTAATGTAATTGTATTTTGCTTTGGAGTCCTTTTGTAATAAGAAACTTTCCATAGCATTGAATATTCTTTTTCAATGCGACCTGAAAAGATAAAAAATACAAGCACAAATTGTCACTTGTCACATTACGACAGTTCCTACATACAAATCAAATATTTGTTTTAATTACAAAAATATATTGTACAAGTTTGTCATTTGAAAAAGTTTGTGATTTAACGGCATTTGAAACCACTTTGCATGACAAGTTGAGTTCACACTCTTGCAATAGCCAGAGTAACATTGAAAATTTCATCCCCCTTTTGATTATTGTGTTCTCAATCTCAATTTGCTTTTGTTTTTGATGCGCAATATCTCTTTCATTTTATGCATCTGTGGTGCAATA
Source organism: Ophioderma brevispina (assembly GCA_023653785.1). Classification (NCBI taxonomy): domain Eukaryota; kingdom Metazoa; phylum Echinodermata; class Ophiuroidea; order Amphilepidida; family Ophiodermatidae; genus Ophioderma; species Ophioderma brevispina. Next base: position 6,161 of record JAMKCH010014999.1, on the reverse strand, counting down.
ACCCCAGCGCGAATTAGCGCGTACCGCCCAACACCGCACAATACGCTAAAATACTGGCATTCGGCAATCAACTCGTCAAACAAATACCCCGTTTTTATTAGTTTTAAAGCCATTTAAAAATATTTTTGTCATGTCAGCTTCTTCCCTGCATAATAAATAATATGAATGGCTTTTTTTCGGCTGATAACAAAAAATCGCCCTCAATCTCAGGAAGAAAAATATCATGCTCTTCTCTTCTTCGACTCGCCCGATATTTGATAGGCTCGGGCGATATTTTCTTTTATCACCTCAAGCCATCCATATTATATAAGTTCTGTCGCCTTTGTGGAAGAGTGAGGCCCACTGGTTAGGTTGTTTATTTAGGGCAAGGTGGTTTCTCACTTATATTAGCTGAGGGACATTTTAAAGTTCCTACTTGAGGGCCCATAAACCAGAATTTTTATGTTTCTCTTTATATTTTAGAGCAAGTCCAAGGGCCATATTCATTGGTTGCCTGGCCTATTGGGCCCCACAGGGCCGCCTATTTAGACCCTGCTTTAGGTGCTGGGAGACCTTGTTCAAATCTCAGTGTGGAACATATTGGAGAAGCTTTTCTATGGTTGTACTTGGATTCAGGCAATAAACCACTAAAAAATAATAAATAAAGTAATGCTTGTAATTATAGAGTGCCTTCAAGTTCATGTTCCAACCAACCCCATGCACGTTAACATTTATTCATTGCCAATAATGAAATCATCAGATCATTTTATTGTCACCTAGCAGGTGGCCAGTTAATCCACGCAAATCATCAACCCTTAGATTGTAACATTCCCCTAACAGCTCCCTCCCCCCCTTTTAACACCTGGGTAGAGAGGAAAGGGGGGCATGCAGAAAAGTGCCTGCCCAAGTGTACAATATTGGCCACCGCAGCCACTCGAACCCATAATCACCTTCAGTCATTGTTCTATCCACCAGAACACACGTGCATTTAATGAACTTTGAAAACATGTTGTTCTGAGGGGAACATTAAGCTGTTGGTCCCATGTACAGAGAGTGTATTGCACATGCCAATTGCAGTCGATATTGATGAGGGTAGGGGAACCCCTTACTGGCCTACAGGCTACAGGGTCCTGAACCGTTTCAAGGGATATCCCTTGTAGAATGGATAATCACTGTTGTGTGTAACTTTGAAGGATTGTTCCTCTAATTAAAGGTGCGTGTTCCGATCGTCTTTGGGACTCCTCTGATTTACTCGGAAGTAGTATCGATTTTGATATCAGATGAAAGGCCGCATTTTTCTCATTGTCGTTCTGAAATTTGAGCCCTCGAATCCATTTCATTCCCAAGATATAAACAAAAAAACGATTAATTAATGGTTAACCATCAATATTAGCACAGTATTGAATAGGGCTTTGCAATGTGCATTATTGCTTCTACCATAAAAACTGCAAGTTTGTTTCCCACGGTACTTGATGGGGTGTATGTGCAAGTGTCAGGCTCTCATATCAAGTAGAGAACACAATAGACATAAACAGTGGCGTAGCTAGGATTTTCATATTGGGGGGGCCAGTGTCGCATCTCAACCGACAGAAAATGGGTAGGGTCCAGGGGCCCGCCCTAGGGCCCCTGTTGGGGTCCAGGGGCGAAGCCCCGGTGGGGGTCGAGGGGGCGAAGCCCCCTGAAAATTTTGGGTTTTATATGCTTTAAATGTCTTCTGAGGGCTAATTTTTGTACGATTTTGTAAAATTTACTTGTCGCACGCTGTCCATTGAACTTTAAACCTATACTTGCCGACAATCCGGCCTGCAAGTGCCATGACCTGAATTTTTCAAGTGAACCGACGGGCTCATCTCAACCGACGAAATCAATTATTGGGGGGGCCGCGGCCCCCCTACCCCCCCTCTGGCTACGCCACTGGACATAAATTGGAACAAGCACCTTTAAGTCTAAATTGTAAAGACTTCAGTCCTGAAGAGTAAAGATTTTATCAACACACAGTTGAAAAAGAATTCTCATTTGACGTTGCAGCTTGAAAATGCCGGGTAGGGCAAACAGGTCCTGGAGACCAACAAACTGGGCTTCTGGTTGGCCGGTTAGATATATCAATGCTCGCCTCACATCCATGCATTCTTACTGAGGAATCATTCGGGCAAAAAACAGAAGAGCCAATAACACTTCAAAGCTAGTTGTTGACACACCGTACAAGTTAAATGGGATAAGACTGTGAATACTCAAGAAGCGAACTGCCATTGAAGTTAAGGTAATGAGAAAGTACAAAATATTTGGTGTTAGTTTAGTGAATACATTGTTTGATACATACAGGACCCGTAGCACTTTAGTTTTCAGGGTTTGCAAGTTGAATCTTTTCTCAACACCATGATATAGTATAAAGGGATTAGCAGCGCTATTGCGAGGAACGAAAAAAAAGGTGGAAATGCATTTTTAAAATTATAAATCAGGTCTAGTGCGTTACAATTTCCTTATAACTGCTTAATGTGAAACAAACCAACCGAATTAGTGAAAAAAAGGAACACGATGAGAAAGTAGTCAGACCGTCTCCGAAAATATCGACAGTGACGGCATTCAAAATATTGACACTAAACAGGCTGATTGCGTTACACCAGCACAAAATACAAAGATCAATAATGTTTGTGGTAGAGGTCAAACTGTATTAAACATGGTGCACAATATGAACGCTGGAAAATCGTGAGTATACAGCGGGAAAGGCTTTTTTGATCTCAAGTCGGAATTTTGATACGCACGTATAGAAATTACAGAATCAGATAAAAAGTACTACCTCGTCTTTAATACACGGATTTCAAGCCAACCACTTGCAGGTTATGTTCGCATATCCATGCCAGTAACAAAAATATAAAAATATGAATTTTGATGATTTTTTCGATGTTTCGGATTAGCAAATCGCTGCTAATCCCTTTAATGTCATAAATTTCAGTTACATTTAAAAGAGAAACAACCAAAATTTTAATCAATTATCAATAGTCGTTTTTGTCATTATGTTCATTCTTCCCACCATAGCTACTGTTATATGCAGTTTAAATCTGTCTATGGTAAAAATTAGTTTTGGGGTGTTAGACATTCATATAGGAGGGTTCTAAATCTCAAAAGTTGGTTGTAGTTGGAGCAGTGGGGTAGCCAGAGGGGGGCAGGGGGGCAGCTTCCCCCTGTGGGGAATCTTGCCCCCCTCTCTTGCCCCCCTGAAAAATTAGTGATTTACATAGGCCATATACTATACTAACAACTTTTAATATATGCTTGCCCCCCCCTGAAAATATATGTGCCCCCCCCCCTGAAAAAAAAGCTGGCTACGCCACTGAGTTGGAGGATTGGGATATCATAGGAGTTTTAAGACATGTTTTGGTTTATTTGGAGGGGTTAAACGTGCCCCTCGTAAACCACAATGTTGCAATCATTGTGTAATATTAATAGTCAATCGTCATCATCATCAACATCATCATCAACATCAGCATCAACATCAACATCAGCATCAACATCAACATCATCATCATCATCATCAACATCAGCATCAACATCATCATCAACAGCATCAACATCAACAGCATCATCATCAGATCATCATCAACATCATCATCATCAACATCATCATCATCATCAACATCATCATCTCATAATTTTTGTCTTTGTCTTCATCTTGATCATCTCATCTTCATCGACACCAAAATTATAATATTTTCTTAATCTCCATCAAATTCCTTTGTTAAAAAAGATTATCAACAACAGCAGCAAGTATTATTCCTGAAAATATTTCTCCTTGTTGACAATGCTAACAATACCTGTAATGGCATTACGTTTACAAAGGTTGATGTGAAATTTGCCAATGGGCAGCCTGCACACCATGTCCCAGTCAATGCCATCGCAAAAGCAGACACTGAATCCAGAGGCGAGATCTCACTGTTGCCAGGACAACGCATCCAATCAAACACAGCAGGTCAGATCACATTTACAGTTGATGTGCCCATGGATGCAACAAAACTCATGATTGAGGTAAATATGTTTCTGTACAAAAAGCTTACCTCTGAATGATACCTTAAGGTGATGTAAAATCTGGGCTAGTGGATTTCAGGTGTGTCTGATGATGCCTCTAGTGTAATCTGAGGTTCAAATCTCGGTGGGGCTACTTGCTGGAGTTTATTAAAGTATGCAGTTTCAATCTTGTGGTAGTATATGCACTTGAGCAAATGAGTCACAAAAACAGCCAGGTTTTTAAAATAGATTAATTGGAACCAATTAAAAAAAAAGGGTAGGTTCTTGGTAAATAAATTTAATAGGGTCTTTGGATTTGAAATTTAGCAAAAATTAACATAAGTTAAGCTTCAAAATGCATTTGTTTTAAAGGTGCAATGCTTCAAAATCATCTATAGGTGTTTGCATGATTTCATCCATCTGGCATTATTGAATGCTAAAATATTCCATTGGGTCCAGTCAAAACTATTCCAAGTGGCCATAAAGGTTCAATAAAACATGGAAATGGGTGTAAAATCACACATAATCATAAAACTGTTTAAAGTGGATTTTTAAACTTAGATCAATGTGAACTTATGAATGAAGACAATTTGAAGAATCTGATATGCAATATTCCATTTAAGATGACATCTGCAAAGATATGTCAGCAGTTTGTTTGTGAGGAACAAAAAATTCATAGGGGTAATTTGCTCTGTTGCTTTCATAGAAAAATCAAACAAAAACATCTTTCCCTCAATGTTTTCTTGATTTTGTATGAAAGGGGACAAGTTTTAAGTTAAGAAGGTACTTGCAAAAGACAGGTACTTGACTCTTCCCAGAGGGGGCTGGTACACACACATTCATGTACACTGGCCACTGCTATTGCTAAAATGCTCCTTTGTACTGTTTTTCCCTATCCAGCTAGAAACCAAAGACTCAAGCATAGCTGACATCCACAATGCACGTGCAAGTTTTGACGTCAATGCTCAGCAGTCCCCAAGCAGTGGAAGCTACATAGTGGCACAGATCCTGGATAATGACATACATGTAAGTAATATTAATTGGTCACAGTTGTACCGGACCATTTAGTTATTTGTGCTGATCATCATCAGTGGTGGCATGGGGGGCATCCCCCCCCCCCCACCAAAAGAAAAATGGATTTTTGGCAAAAATCAGTGAATTGGGGCCAAAAATCACCAAATGGCCAAAATTGGTTAGAAATCTCACAATTTTTGATATTTTACCCCCGCCCCGAATTTCACTTTCCCCCCCAAAAAAATCACTTCCCCCATTTACCCCCCCACCCCCCTTGAAAAAGAGGTCTGGCGCCAAAAAAAAAAAAAAAAAAAATCACATAAGTCGGGGGGGTCTGGGGGGACACTGGCCTTACTACTGAAGAGCTTTCAACTGCCGTGACTAACCGATTGACTTGGAGAGCCATCATAGGATTCCAATCGAGGTCACCTTAGTGATTGTAGTGTGAGTGTTTCCATAAGGTGACCCATCTGACCCACTCTTTTTTCTGACACACTTATGAATTTGGAAACCTTGACAGAATAAACCACACAGCTTCCAAAATGATCCATGTGTCACTTGAGAGCCATCTCAAAACTACTAATCTGAGATTTGGCTTGGTTGGAGTCATTTAATTGCATTTTGCATGCTGATTCCAAATTTGGTTGTGAAAGTGAATAGTTTTGAATTTTTTGCAAAAAATTGCAAAATACAAAAATGATCTCTGCAGACTCTAGTTACCTCAGGGCCCAAAGGGTAAAGTAATTAATAATTAATAAAGTAATTAGTTAATTAATTAGGACCAATTTGGTTTCAGCAAAATGTTACTTTATTTAGATCTACAAGAGCAAGTACAATAACTTTTGCACTCAAAATTTAGGGCCTACATTTTCCTTCTACAATGACTTGATGCAGTTTAAAAGTACTAACATCATTTTGGTTGGTTTTGATGACAGGTTGGAGAAACAGTACCAGTTGAATTGAAGAGGACAGCAAATGCAGGGAACACTACACTGTTTATGTTTGTAAGTTGAAATTTTAAAAGCAATTAAAAAGTTAGAATGACATATTGTGTAAATACAAGCAGACTTAATAAACAAGCAGTTAGCATGGTTAGTTCTTTGACTATTTGTGGGCTACAGAACTGTAGAAAAAAAACACTGTACATTGTACTGAGTACAAATGTG
>JAMKCH010014998.1:0-24902 GCA_023653785.1 Ophioderma brevispina | reverse complement strand
GCTGAGAAATGTTTCTTTGGTACAAAAATTGGGGAATTTCTGATTTTGTATAGGAGCAAATACGAAATTCAGCCTATGTTTTATATAATATAAGCAAATCAAAATAACTTAAAGGCCGACGCCCTCAATTTCCAAAAATATTGTGTTTTTTGCATGTACATAATGCTTGTCCATATACTAATCACTGTGTAAAATTGCTAAGCTTAAATCGAATTCCTTCGTATAGAAAATCACAACTTTGTTATAAAATTCCGGATCCGGAATTTTTGTTTTACACAGTATCCTATGGGACGTAATACTACACATAAATGTTTACTGCATCAAAACGAAAAATCCGATTCATCTCAAATTTCGGAATTGTGCATTTTAGGTTACTATCTTTAGTTCTAGTTGAATATTTTTCATTATTACACAAAAAAGTAATATTTCGAAATCTCTGAGTCAGACTTTAATAAGACATTTCTGTAGCCAAATACAAGTTAAGAAGTTTATTGAGTGTCTAATCTATATGAAATTACTATTGACATCATTATTTGGGTGCCTCAAAATCTCTTGTTGCACCTTTAACTCCTCTTCCAGGTAAATGATTGGTTATTGATAGGGTAATATGATGTGAATACCCAATCAGAGACACAGTAAGACATGCTTAAAGGTGCACACAGATGTAGAAGGTCTACTTTGATTGGTTACTCAAATGGGTATATCATACAATGGGTCAATGATAGAAAGATATAGCCTAGGTTATAACTAGGCTACTTCGAGTGTATGTCGTAAATCTTAAAATTTACTACACTTATGGGACTTATGGTCAAACTAAGGTGTTGTTTATTTGCCAATTTATGTCGTAATTTTTCATTTCACTGAAATAAAGTGCTGGTTCCAAATGACCTGTGCCAGTTGGTGGGAGCAAGTGCCGGTCATGGCCGACCGGCTTAGTTGTATCCCTGAGCCCTATAAAGGGAGTCATCCACCAGGCATTAAATTCTGTGTTGAGATGGTAAACCTTGTTATAAGCATGAACTGTGTAAGCCATTTTCTTATTCTCTAAATGTAAACAAGTGAAAATTTCACTCCCCCAAAAGAGTGACACTCTTGTAAACCACTCGAAAATGAGTGAAAAGAGCGAAGTTCCACTCAGAAAGAATAAAAATCACTCCAAAAAGAGTGGATTTCTGCTCGTTTGAGGAGTTAAACGAAGGACAACACTTTTGAGTGAAACGAAGGACAACATGAAAATGAGTGGAAATCCACTCTTTTTGGAGTGTTTTTTACTCTTTTTGAGTGGACATTCGCTCTTTTCACTCATTTTTGAGTGGTTTACAAAAGTTGCACTCTTTTGGGGAGTGAAATTTTCACTTGTTTACATTTAGAGAGTACGCAGCCCAGTAAGCCCTATACATATTTTTTTCTTTATTTTCAATATGTTTGAAATAGCACTAATTCTTATTTTGCCATATCTAAGCATGATATTTAAAATTTGTAGGAATAGCTTAAAAGTGAAGGATAAGTTTGTTGGACTCCCATTAGGTATATTTTCCAACTGAAAAGTTGACAGAAAATGAAGAAAACAGCAATGTTCAGAGATATGAAGCCCCATTCAATTACACGTTGTAGTAATTGTCCGTACGGAAGTAATGACTAAAATATACAAATATCATGCCGTGATTAGGTTGCTTCTAACTTTCACTTGCAGGGTATGTTAGGATATCACACTCCTTGATCCAAAAAGGCAAAAATCTGATTTGTTATGATTTTTTTTCAATTTTCCTGAATTTAGCAAAACACGTGGAAACGCCTGTACCTGTGACAACCAACACAAACACACCATACTTCTTGGTGTCATTATTGTCCAAAGTCTAGTATTCTCAAAGGGAGTCTGACTTTGAAAAATAGGTTTAACCCCGCAAGGTCAAACACCTTTCTTACAGTATCTCTGATTGGCTCATTACATGATATACCCTTTAAATGACCAATCAAAATTGACCTATATATCTGTAAAAACCTTTTCTTACCATGTCTCTGATTGGCTGAATATATCATATAACCCAATGTACAACCAATAAAATCGGCCGGTAGACCTCACGGGGTTAAACCAGGATTATAGTCCATTTCTCTACCTCCGTGCAGCTGCAGTGATGTCACAACCTTGACGCAGCCTTTACGCACGCGTCAAGATGTGCCGTCTTTGAGCGCGCCTGGACAAACGTTTTTGTTTTAAGCCAGCGCACACGGTTTACTGGTGCGACTGTCAAATTTCGCGCTGACGTCACTGCACGGAGGAAGGCAAATGAAGTATAGTTCCTTCCAAAATGGACCCTTTTTCTTTCTTTCAATGTACAATTAACCCTAACCCTGACGTCGGTTTCTCCCGGGAGGAACTGAAGGAGTGAGGGAAGAGGGGAACAAGAAAAGTTGCAAATTCGGGTGGGATTCGAACCCAGGGCCCTTCGGGGCCCAGCCCCATGACCCGGGATAGCACGCTATGGCGGTGTCGCTGGCCCAGCCAGCGATTTCGTGCCCATATGAGTCTTGGTTTGATGACGTCATCGCTACTTTCTGGACTTAGTGCATTTGTCTCAATTAACACAGTGAGTAGATTTAGCTGTGCTAGGGTTAAGTGTGATATAATAGATGAGCAAATTCCTCAAAGATGGACCTTCCAGTCCATCATTGAGGAATTTTCTACCCTATTTATTACCTTTACTTTGTAAATTGTAAGAAAAAAGGATCCATTTATGAAGACTATCCATAGATTAAACCTGTAGTTAAAGGCTGACTTGGAGATTTCAAAATATAATTTTTCCGTATATAAATATAGCCAACTAGAACTAAAGATAGTCACCTAAAGTGCTAAATTTCCAAAGTTTGAGATGAATCAGATTTTTTGTTTTGATGTAGAAAACATAACAGTACCATAGGATACTACGTATAACAACAAATCCATATCCTGAATTTGATTACAAAGATATGATTTTCTATATGAAGGACATCGATTTGAGCTCAGGTAGTTCATACAGTGATTAGTATGTGGACAAGCATTATGTATATGCAAAAAACTTGTTTTTTTTTTAAAACTGAGGGTGTCATCCTCAAGAAATCCCTGAGTCAGCCTTTAAAATACCAGCCCATAAGACTGCCATGAAAATTGCATGTTATGAAGTATGGCTGACATTAAGTGACATTACTAGGAGTTCCCTTGTCCATTCCAATCAGGTTGTCACCATTGTAGTACCTTAGTAATGTTGACAGATAACCCTGTGGTTAATGGACTAGGCATGTCATGCAAACCCTGGCTGTAATCTGCCTAGCAAGCTCTAGCTGTACCATTGCGTGAGACAAGACAGGCAAGTTGGAGAGATAACTCCATGGAAGCTCATGGAGGTCATTATAACCGAGCATGACTGCGAGCTGCGTCCATGAGCAGAAAATTGGAGAACAATTTAGGGATTGCATCCTGAGACATTGAATACACAGACTACATTTAAAGCTGGTATTATACCACACCACAGCAGCCAGCAAACTCCCGCTGTGCACGGATTACACCAACATCAGGTCACGCACTGCTGCCATTTCAAAACACGGACATTTACTTCGCATTTCCCAAGGAAAAATCGATGACGCTGTAAAAAATGTTTTGTCAAAAAGGTCCATTGATACCACCCGAAACCGTTCAACAGGAAAAACTTCTAACCGGTCACATATTTTTGTTTTTTAAAAACCTTATAATTCAACCCGAATATCAAATTCCAAGAAGACTACGAAAGTTGTAAGAGACTAGAGACTCTTATTTGAATAAGACACTCATAAAACAATAGCTAAGCGGGATGTTGTCGGCTCCTGTGGATACCACACTACGTATCTTGACTGCAGTAGGGATTTTAACATGAAATATGGTGATTGAAAAATTTACATTTTGAGAATTGATTAACCATATAATTCTAGTGTTGTCAAGATTTTTTTTTTTTTGTGTCAGATGTGTGCATGGTAATATAATAGAGCTAATTTGATATGAACAAACGAATATGTGGGGCCACAGTGGTAATTATTGTTACATTCATTGTATTGTATTATTTTAGCATATACGTTTTTTTTTGTTGGCAGACTTGCGACAACATTTTACATTTTAAATCATCATTTTTTACACTAAAAATAAATGTATTTGCAGTGCAAAAATAACATTTTGAGCTTCATGATACATTAAAATATTTGTATGAAATTCCAAAAATTAAACATCATCACATAAAATTGTGAGATTTAAGCTTATTTGGGGATCAAAATCACCTTTTTAAGCAATGGTACAGAGAATAAGCTCAAGTTCATATTGTTTTATGCCACTTGCAATACCAGACCAGGGCCAATCAGAGATATATTAGAAATGCCGGGGGGGGGGGGGGGGGAATGGCAAATGTGGGACCTTGGGAATAAATTGTCAAATTAGCCCACAAAAGTAGTAAAAAATCCAAATTTTGATAAATGTGGTTTTGAAATAAAAACATGCTCAAAAGGGACTGTTGCGAACTGGCTGGAGATGGCTGAAAAAGGGGGTCTTAAGGGCGCACATACCCGTACCACTTTTTAGGTCAGTGACCCCCCATAAGAAAAGCTTCAAGGTGCTAAAAATGTAGAAAATCTGTTTTGATTCGTCACACATGATTTCTTCATGGTGTATCATGTAATACTGAGCCAATCAGAGATACTGTTAGACAGGTGCTAATAGTAGCAGCATCAACCCCCTGCTTTCCCCTATCAGTAAAATTGTATTAGTAGTAGTAAAACCAAAGTTTTAAATCTGGTTATGTCCCCACTAACAGGGATGGCTGGATTCACCTCACATTCACAGCAATACTGCTGTGTGAGGATTTATTGGAGGAAAAGATAATTGACTGGATGCCCTTCTTCAATGTGCTGGATGGCCGCCATTAGTTCTCCAGTGCCGACCAGGGGTTGAAAAAATGTAAATTTCCCGGGAAGATAGTCGCATTTCTCACAGATTTCCCACTATATCTTATACATAAATTTCCCTCCAAATGGCCAAGTTTTCCTCCAAATGGCCAACTTTCTTGGGAAGGAGCTTCCCAAATTCCCCACTTTTTCGGGCCATGGTGCCGACGTCCTTGTAGGTTGCTCTTCTTTTTAGTTCTACGTAACCAGAGTAACCAGCTTCCCTCCTCATCGCTTTTCGTTAGAAACCCAATGGGGTGACGGTTTAGCCACCGACAACCCGGCCCTGGACAGGTAGAACTGGTTACCAGGATACCAGTAGCAGGCCCTCGAGAAAACCTGACCTGATGATGGCATAAAACTGTGCAGTATAATTATAGTGTAATTGCAACCTTTTGCACTCGAATTAATTTTAGGATTTCATTTTTGAACTGTCACCTAAAGACATGTCTAGATGTCTCAACATAGCAATTCACATGCATTCTCCATGCCAAAGCGCCTTGCCTGAAGTTTGGTAACACATTATACATGTGAAATTATACCAAACTTCATCTTTTGGATTGTTCCTCTTTTGAGATACAAATTAGTATTTCAAGTATTTATTTATTTGCAAGAAACGGCCAGTTGTTCTCTCGGTGTGAAATTGCTATATTAAACAATTTAGCAGTGGCAACATATTTTTGACACTGATATAAGTCAGGACTTGCAAGAGAGCTATTATCTCGGCAAAAATCAGAAAGCCATTGTTGAATCTTGCCATAAGGCCTACAACGGTCATGATGTATGTTCTCGCGCCCTCAATTTGCCCATTCTCCATAGAGTGTGTACAAGTAGATTTTAAGAAAAAATGTATTGCCCTGGTAATGAAAGTTTGTAAAATTTACATAAAATGTAGTTATTGTAATTAGAGAATCCAAATCAGGTGTCAAAACTATGTCGTCTTCAGGCCTGTAGCCCGGATTTTTTCTGGGGGGGTGCACAAAGTGGACCTTATTTCCCAAAATGTGGACCTTTTCACACTAAAGGGGGTGGAATTTGGCAAAGGACCTTTTTGCCCAAATATTATCTTTTGACCAAAAAAGGCCTAACACGTATTTTTTCCTAGCTCGCTTCGCTCGCACACACATTTTTGTGGACCTTTTGGGAATTTTGGAGATTTGGGTGGGTACATCGCCCCCCCCGCCCCCCCCTGGGCTACGGCCCTGGTCCGGCTTTGATTTCTGTATTCTGATTTTATCATAATAAATGAGACTTTCAGTTCCAAACAGCTTGTGGGCATTTCAAAGGTCCCCATTTTGTGCATTAGCTTTAGAACCCCACAATTTAAAAGCCCGGCAAACATATTTTGAGCCATTTGATTTACCTTGCGCGAATGAAGTGGTCCAGTTAGCTAAACAAAAGGGGGTGTCAAACTCTTCTGTCACGTTGACTGCTAGCACATTGAGTCAATTTTCTGCGATTTCTGAAGAACCAGGCACAATGTCATATCAGAAATTCAAACTCCAGTCTTTCTCTCTTTTTCTCTGTCCTCACTCTCACCCACTCTTTCAAAAGGATTTTGACTTCCAATATAGCAGCACACTGCATATACCATCAATATATTATTGTAGCATGCTATATTTTAAAGGTTTTTTGTTATCATCAAAGGTATGTGTCTTGAAGTATCGTCTTACCACTCCGAGTCCTCCTCATTAATTGTAAGTATGTAATTCAGCAAGACATTTGGAACTGTGATTTATAACCAGCGCCGATGGCGAGTTGCCGTGATTAAGAGTAAGAGATCTTTTGTATACCAGCTTAATTTATACATGTGTACTTCCTTTATTTTTTAAGTATTTCTTTTCTTGTTTTTTACAATTTTTTCAAATGTCAGATGAGCAGTCTGGTTCTAAAAACCCATCCATTGACAATTAGAGCCACTATCACGTTTTCTTCCGAATGTAAACAAAAACATCCTCAATATTTGGTCATAGTGAGTTTTTTTAAAATACAGGCAATTTTCTTTTAAGGCAAACTTTCACACTGTCACTTCCACACAAATTCTATTTCACCAATGAACCATATTTCATTTCTACATCACAACCCTTTTATTTTCAAATGTCCCACCTTTTATTCTTCACAATAAACCTTTTCCATTTTCCACATAATTCCCTTAACCCCCGTCATTTTTTACATAAACATTCACTAGCTCAACCCTTTTATTTTCTACCCTCCCATTTTCAAACAAATCCTTTTCATTTCCCACACAAAACTCTTCATTTTCCACACAAGCCCTTTCATATCCATACACAACCTTTCATATTCCATACCCAACCTTTCATATTCCATACACAACCTTTCATATTCCCCCACCCATACACCTGTTCCAGATTCCATACCCAACCTTTCATATTCCATACACAACCTTTCATATTCCATACACAACCTTTCATTTTCTACACAACACTTTCTTTTCCACACAAACCCCTTTCATATCCCACAACCGAACCACTTGTTTTTCCACACCCACCTACTTATTTTCCACACAAACTCTTTAATTTTCTACATTAACTCCTTCCAATCCCCATCTCAGTAGAGCCATATGATTTATTCCCACTAGTAGTATGACCCCATCCCTTTAACCATCTTGATACCCTTGCACAATCACATTGATATCATTCACTCATTATTGTCCTAATTTAATTAGGTCCAAGGGTGCAAATGAACTCCGTGTTGAAGCACGGCTAATACGCTGCTTCTTCTCAACGTGATATTGATTTGGAATCCTCGTTCATTTTCATCGTTCACGGCTGTGTGAAATGGTTAATAGTCGGGATTGGGCAGCCAGGCATGTGTGCATATCGGAATATGTTGAGCAGGAATGAGTTGCCAGGCAAAATAGTACAAAGATATCTGGATCATAATTTGTCCATTTTATTTCCACTCTAGTAAATGCAGCAGGTGATTTAGATTGGAATTGGTTTAAAAGCACCAAATTATGTGATTTTGGGTGCATTTTCTCACAGTTTTTGCAATAAACACCTATTTCTACACTTTGGGTGCTTCAACCAACCCCATAACCTAGGGTTGGTTGGGCTGAAAAACTCTTTTTGTAGACCTTATTGCAAACATTTTAAAATAGACAATTCAAATTCATATTTTGTTTATTCTCTGCAATTTGTGAATTGCCGACACAAATCAATTGGCGGAGACAAAGCGTGAAAGGTGTTACATACGGAAAGTAGGTTCATGTGCTCCTGCCCTGAGTGGAATGATTTGTAACACTTGGTTTATCCACTAAAGTTGACAAATCTTTCACAGACAAGTTTCTGACAACACGCTGTTTCCACTTTGGTGGTGCAGGACAAATAAATGTTGCTTACCATTGTCTCGAGTTATTCGCGGTTTTCCATGTGACACAATGACCGATTTTAATAACGTCAACTTTCTTGAGGGGCCTTTTTAGGCTTGTAGTTGATTTTAGGTAATTCTTTAGTAAGGACTCTTTTTAATATTGAGGTTTGTTTCACAAGAGAGGCATCCATGAGACATGGATCAGAGGAGGAAGAACAAGAGGAATTATGTGTTCTTCCCACAATGCATTTCGTTCTCAATGCAATTTTTGCATTGGTTTCACATGATTTTATAAGTGACAAAAGTACTTAGCCACTAATCAGTCAAATTGTTTTTCCAAATTCCAAAATGCCCAATTTTGTCTCTAAATTGCTAGTGTTCGGTCATACCAACACATAGTACCGTTGTTTGGGCAAACTGACACAAGCATTTTAAAGTGCTATTGAAGATGCCTTTATGACTGTTTTGTTGGCTAATAAAAGTTGGATCCGCCTTTTATTAGTACATAATGTAGAAAAAGGTTATTTCTTGACAAAACGGCGCGTTAAGCGTAGCCACTAAGAGTGGTTTTTACTACACTATTTCCAATACAACAGTGCAACAAACTGGACTTCGATGAAAAATAGGGTGCGCAATTTGTTTACTTTTCAATAATGCTGATAGTGGCTTTAAATTACAAGATTGGGATAAATTCTGTTCATTTAGGTACCTTTTGTCACTATAAATTCATGTGACAACCAGTGCAAAAATGTTATTGGAAGAATTGCATTGTGGGAAAAAACACTATACCTCCTCTAGTTCAGGACAGCATTGAGGTGTGTTGGACAAAAGTATTGTGCCCAGGGTTCACATTACTGTGCATGTTTGCATCATAGATGGCACTTTTTCAGAGTGGAAGTATTGAGGCATGTTTCAGGTTTCAGACAACATCGAGGCATGTTCCTGGATAGAATTGAGGCATATTTTGGAATTAAAGTATAGGTATCAGTCTTTAAACATATCAGAATAGCAAGATAAAATGATTTCTCTCTCACATGGAAGCCATATAACCAAAAATATCTGACTACAAATTTGGAGTTAAAACGGTCCAGCTGTTTGGATAATAGAAGCAAAAATGTGCACTAAATTGGTCTCTAAGAAAGCATATAAAATGTGGTATAGCACATTTGGAGATGTTTTTTGTTCCAAACAATTGAAAGAAAATGATTCCTGTGCCTAAAATTTTGCTGGGGTATTGAGAAATATATGAACTTCTTCTGATACCAAAATCTCTATTGTAATTGAGTAAAGTGCATGGGATTCATGTAATAGACACATATGTTGATTAAAGTTACAGCAAGCTTAAAGTTAGCCTACAAATTACCTGGAGGTCTTTAGCCTCTTATTAAAATGTCCCTATCTGATTTTGGGTGTGTTATTTTTATGTGTTAAATATATCTCCTTTTCTTCCTATGGCCTAGACTATTATTTGTAAAAATGTAACAGTGCCACTTTAAGTAGCTTTAACTGAAGGTCGTTTCGATTATACTTTATTAGCATTTTAATTGTCTTCTTCTATTACTAATGTACCATATATACAAGTAGGTTAAGTATTACTCTAGGAGTGAATCTCCTCTAAGTTGATATGCAACATTTGTCTCATTTCATCTATCATGTCGTCCCCATATTGCCGTATTTAATTATATGTCTGGATGTCACAAGCATTGGCTGGATTATTTTATTAGGAGGTGCTGATTGGGATCTGTCTAGACATTTACATTCATGCTTTCTTGTTTTACATCACAGGAAAACCTTCTATGAGCCTTTGATTCCTAAAATCAAAACCTCCTGTGTGGATATCTCACTACTCCATGGATTATTCTAGAGAATATCTAATTAAAAGTGATAGTTATTTACTGTGTTCTCAGTAAGGTGATAGGCCCAGCATATATTTTATTTTATTCAACAGACAGCGGAAATGGCATTAAACACATGAAAACATGCTAGAGTCGATTCCCACGGCATCCACCCTTTTGTGACCTTTGTGGTTTTAATATCAATGAATATGGATGATACGAGTCTATGATATTCAAGTAATAGACAACATTTGTTGATTAAGTTATGGCAAACCCAAAAGATAGCCTACAAATTACCTGGATGTCTTTAGCCTCTTGTTAATGACCCATCTGTTTTGGGGTGTGTTATGCTAATGTGTAATATAAAACTGTATTCTGCAATGGCCTGAACTATCATTTGAAAGCAATTTAAGAAACTTCATATTTTGTGAAAATGTGGCAGTGCCGCTTTAAACAACACAGCATTTTATATATTAAAGGAATCACGCAAGAAATATTATAAAAAACAAATGATGGTTTGTATGCATGGGAATGATTTTAGGAACTTAGCTTGTTTTGCATTGAAGTTGCAGAAACTCTGTATTTGTTTGCCTTAAAGGTGTCTAGAAATATACAAATGCTTTTTTTTAATTTCATGTACTTAAACTTGTTTCCATTAACCCTATAAGACAACCGAATATCACAAGACCCCACAGCACTGAGTGAAAAAAATGCCAGATGTAGCGATGACGTTATCAAACGAAGACACATATGAGCACGAAATCTAGCGTGGTATCCCGGGTCATGGGACTGGGGCCCCAAAGGGCCCTGAGTTTTGAGTTTGAGTTTTCTTCTTCCCCTCAGCCCTCATTCCTTCACTCCCTCCCGAGAGATAGGCTAGAACAGATTCGACATTAGGGTTAAAAAACAGGGCATTTCAAGACAACTTCTTTTACAAATGTTTGAGTTATCCTGGTTCAATTCCTGAAGGCTCTCAATTTATAGTGCATAAAACCCTCCAGATTTAATCAATTTAAAGCGTTGGCTGATGGGATGTATAAATCAGGAGTAAAAGTCACTTGAACCTCCTCCAGTACACCTTAAATTATCTCTCTCCTTTTATTGAGGCAAGAAGACAATAGATGATAACTCCGCCATTGATAACAAGGCACCTCTCTTGCTTTTGATTTCGGCCACAAGCCAGAAGATGAAAAGCTAATTAATTTTTATTTCTTTATTCGAGCGGTCAATACCATGTACCATCCGTGTCTGTGTGATTTATTTAAGCAGTGGAATGGACGCTTGAAACTAAATTTGTCATCAGGCTTAGACCATTGACCGAAGACAGCTTCAAGCCATGGTACAGTTGATGTTGCTGCATGCAAGGTAATTGGTCATTGTTAACACACAATAATGCAATGATACGGATTGTAGTTACATGAGGGGCCCTGTTTATCCTTGTTTTTCTTACAGGAATCACATCTTCACCATATGTAGAAAACCAGATTTTTACTGGGGTGTATGGTAGAATTGTCTCGTATTGCTGGACAAAGAAAGTTCTTGTTTTCTATCTGTAATGAAACTAAAATTAAAACCTTGTTTCTAATGTTTTTCTTTTTTTTAATTGAGAAGGGTGATGCAAAAACGGAAAATTACAATGTTGGCTGATACTACTATCTTGGTTTTGATGGGTCTGTAAGTGGATCATGCCAAGCTGAGAGAACTGGGAAGTTCTGCAGGTGTATTAGGTTTAGAATTTTCATTTATAAAACATGGGATCTGCATAAAAAGATGCCTTAAATGAATCCAAACAAAGCCTAGTCTAAGATTAGTGGCTTTTGCAGGGCTCCCACATGACCTTGTGTTAACCCCCCCCCCCAAAAAAATCTGCATCCTCACTACACCTGTGGTCCTATTTTCATCAGCAGTACATTTGGTTTTGAGTGATTCCAAGTCTTGAAAATATCGGATATCAAAACATATAATATAAACTGTGGATGATTCACGCCCAATATGAATTGGTCTCGCTAGAGTTTAAAATATTGGGCTCGCTGTGTCTCTCCCAATTTTTTTGCAACTCAATAGCTCGACCAATTAATTGGGCTTATCGATCCAATTTTGATCAAAAATTGGTATAGATATAGGTCCTACTTACAGACTCTGGAGTCAAATCCCTACCCACACCAATTTGTTCCCTCCCACCCCCAGTGTTAGGGTGAGCGTGTTTAACGGACTGTAATTGAGTTTAAAATAAATGGTTATAGTTAGTGTACATACAAATTTTAATAATAATAATAAAAAATAATAAAATGCATTTATATGGGGCTCTACAGAGAACACAGCACCTTTAAACTTTTCTTACGATGTCTCTGATTGGCTAAATACATCATATAACCCAATGTATGACCAATAAAGTGTCTGTTATAAACTTCAGGCTGATTTTATTGGATATACATTGGGTTATATGATGTATTTAGTCAATCAGAGATATATAAATAGTCTATTTTGATTGGTTACTTAGAGGTTATTTCATGCTATATCGTGTAATGAGCCAATCAGAGATACTGTAAGAAAAGTGGCAGACAAGGGGGAAGAATGGGCCCTGGTGTGGTTTAGGAGACAAAGCCCCCCAAAATAGGTTTTTTGTGTCGCCTTGTGTCGCCTGCCTTAAGGCAGGAAGACACATAGGGATCACTTTGTCCACTGTTGTTGATGTCTGTTGTTGTTGCTGTCGTGTTGTTGAATGTCTGTTTTGTGAACAAGGTTTAAATTTGCTTGTTATATCCACATACTTAGATGGATTTAAACCAAACTTGGGTCACAGGTCAACTTGGCATCCCCAATTTGTTGATGAGGTCACATACCAAGATCAAAGGTCATGTAAGGTCAAGTTGAAAAATAGGCTGAAAATGTAAAATTGACCTCATTTGACAAGTTGAAGTTCAATTGGAACCAAACTTCTTGTGGAGCTTACATGCAAACCAAACTTCTTATGGAGCTTACATGCAAATCCTCATGAGGTCAAAGGTCACATATCAAGGTCAAAGGTCATGTGAGGCCTATCATTCACAAACCGCGATGGCATATCCCTCTTTTCTCCATTTTCTTTAGCCTTCACCACGTGCAGATTCCATCATAAGGAAACCTTGTTCAGGCCTGACACTTGACAGGGGTTTTGAGAAAAAATGTGAGCTTCTGACACCTAAATATTACTTATTTGAAAAAGGAAGGGGGGGGGGAACTATCAATTGGGTCAGTCTCACCCACCTTTGAAATTAAAATTGTACATACCAAATTTGGAAAATAAATAATAAATAAATACAAATATAACAAAAAAGAGTGTTTCCATTTGGTGATAATCCCTTTCAATAATGCTAGCTAATGCTGTAGGAGGTGAGAAATGAAGTAATATCAGACTGACATCCTCCATCACTGCTACCATCTTAATGTAATCATGTTTCTAAGGGACCCTTCACTACCTGTCAGATGTCTGCAAGCTGGTCATTCACACTGTGAAACAAAGGCAGACATAATGCTCACTTTGATACTAATTAAGGCCGGTGGGTTTTACACTAGCAACTGGCACTTGCAAACTGATGGTGAAACTGCTTTCTCAAATCATGTCTTGAAAATTTGCCTACAGTCTTAGAAAATGGGGTAGCCTGCTTCCAAAATAGACTGACTGGATTTTTTTGTATTGTTACAATTTGGTGTGGTTGGGTTAAAGGCAGCCTTATCCCCCCACTGCATGTCATTGAAATTGAAGATTTTGCTGTTATGTTAATAAAGCTTATTTATGATTCTCATTCCCATGGCCAGTAAAGTTAGGTCTGAAAAATGTTTTCCTTTAAATGGCATGAACAAAAAGGTGTTCCAAATGTGGTTAGCACCGCACCTACTCAGGGGTAGTGCTGCATGGTAAAAGTAAGGGGTCTAGTGGAAGATAATTGGACCCCTTAATCCCACCTTTAGTCTGAAAACAAGGGGTCCAAACCAGAAAACAAGGGGTCCAAACATGATTAAAGTGGTCAAAAATGTTGGTTCTCGAACGCCTATTCTTAAGCCTGTCTATTCAAAATCTTGTCACAGGAGAATGATTTTGAATAGGCATAAGGCCAATGGAAGTTGATTCTTAGTTTCCTGTTGGAGTTTTTTAAGAGGTGACGAGGTCCGATTTCATTATTCATTATTTACTGTAATTTCATTATTTACTGTCGTTTCATTATTACATCTAAGGGCATCTTGAATACACTACTAACCTTATATTTGTAACGTAAAACAAAGTTTACAAGTGCCTATTTAACAAAACGGGGGTATTTGCAGGTTTATTTCTTTAAAACTTTAAAAATCAGTTCAAGCATTTTTGCACCAAGTATTTATGGCAAGCGGGACAAAAATCTGGAGGAAATTCATTATTTATGGTATACTGTGATACCCCTCCCAAGGGAACTGCTTAAAATGAACATGGAGGGATGCTTGAATATTTTGAGCAACTGAAAATTTGTTTTTATTATCAAGTTTTCAAGAAAAACATTTTCTTCACAAAATAATGAAATATTTGCCACTGCGGCAAATCTGATGCGCGCAAAAGTCTGGAGGAAATTCATTATTTATGGTATACTGTGATACCCCTCCCAAGGGAACTGCTTAAAATGAACATGGAGGGATGCTTGAATATTTTGAACAACTGAAAATTTGTTTTTATTATCAAGTTTTCAAGAAAAACATTTTCTTCACAAAATAATGAAATATTTGCCACTGCGGCAAATCTGATGCGCGCTCCAACAGGAAACTAAGAATCAATTTCCCTTGGCCTAAGAATAGGCATTCATGTTAGACGTTTATGCTTCTTCGCAACCTCTCCAATACCCAAGTCTTTACTTGGTTACAATAATTCACTGATGGTCAGAGTGATTGAGGATTTATGTGAGTAAGGATCAGAGGCCTTCATTTTAAGGCTTATCCTGAGCCCAAGATAAAACATTTAGTATTTGTGTGAAGTGTCTCCACAGGCTATTATTGCAAACTGTAAGAAAAGTAAAATTGGGGGCTCAAGCTTGGTTTGATAGAGACTTCCCCTCCCTAGAATCTCAAAAGTAAAATCTGTTATCTATAACCAGTTTGCTAAAAAGTGGGACTCCAGCCAGGAGTAACACCAGAGAGGCGGGTGGTGAATGGTTGTAGATAGTGAGCCCCAGTGAAATTTCAAAATCAGTGCAAAATAGCTCAAAGTGGCCATTTACTCTGAGGTTGCATGTTTGCATTTTAAGTACAGATTTTATTCTGGGCCTTTTGCACACTTGGGCCACGTAATTAGGCAAATTGGTCAATATCATAAGAACCCTTAATAAGTTCTTTAATTTATGATTGAAAGTGCTCATTTGCCACAGAGGTTCATTGGATTTTTTTTCGTCCAGCAAAATGAAAGATTCCCTACAAATTAATATTGCAACTCAACTCCTGCACTTCTTAAGTCATATCTTATTTTTTTTTTCGTTCAGTGAAATATTTTGAGTAGCATACACATGAAATGCCTCTGATCATCAAAATCTGAACTCTCTTTTCAAGGCCTTCCTTCAAAACATGGTGAATAAAAACCAGATGTGCCATAACACATGGCTATGCATACTGCATACAAGTGTCCCTTTAACATAATAGGAATTGCCCCTGTCCCCATCCTCTGTGCAAACACCAACTTGATTGGATTAATCAGCTACATACAATCGTAGCGATTCGTCATTGCTTCGTATGACATGCGCACACAATCATACACTCATAATACACACAATGCCCACACAGGCGTGATATGTATTGTGGTATAACCCATTGAGAATGCTCTAGTTTTTTTACGTTTTAACATAAGTAGAAAAGTAAAAAAATGAATCTTGTACACATTGAGAATGAATCATCGCTTGCATTTGGCTATGCTGATGGTTTCAGGGGGTGTGAAATAATAGCCGAGACTGAGAGTCAAGATTGTGGTAAGATATAGCAATGACCTATTTTTCAAACCACAAATTTGGTCAACACATGGTCAATTTTGTGCCGATTTTGGTTTTATTTAAATTTGTAAATTTGGTATAGTGGTGTACAAATCTTTTACTTTTATGATGCAAGGACACAACCATGCACCCAAGTGTTGAACAAGGCACTGTGGCATGTGGAGGCAGGCACTCATTATGTAGTGATAAAAATTGGTGTACAATTTGTATATTTTGAGCTATCAATGCTAGTGTGTTTAAAGGTTATGGGTTATTTTTATGACATCAGTATATGATGTTTGTCAAGAGGAGGATATGCCAAGACAGTGGTGACCCTAATACTGTGAAGAGGAGCATGAAAAATAGTACTGTGCATTGATGTTATCAGCCGGGTCAATGTCAATACAAGATTCCCTAATTAAATTGCATTGAGACCATTTAGAGCAGACCTGAAGTGAGATGTGTTGTTATTAAGCGTGCTTAAGTTGTGTGAGGTGGTGGGAGGTGTTATTTGTCGAATTTGCAAATTGAAGTAGAGCAGTCAGCATCCAGTCCCACATTGTGTTAGCTATCGTCAATTACTATACAGTGCGTGTCGAATTTGTTGGGAAGCAATTGCTGTTATTGGTTAGTTCTGAGGATCAGGATGTGATATAATTGCACCTTCATCATGCAGACTTAACTCAGTATTGCCAGTTCTTTACAATGTTGCTAGTTGAAATGCCTTTCATAACTGTTAAAAATAACCAAATTCAGAATTTTCTAATTTACTCTTATCTTTTACAAATTTATCTTGAAATTAAGTAATGAAAAATCGTGTTTGTTTTTAAATTTCAAGGTTTTCGGTAACCAATACAGCGTAAGAAATCTATTCTTGACGGTCTTATATATGAAATCACTACATTCTGCACAATATATGGATGCTGCCCAAATCTCTTTTGGTGTACCTTAAGTAGGAGGCAAGAACTTAGTAAATAGGCTATGCTTTTTAATAAGGCAGAATGCATGCCTTGAGAACATAATGGGATCTGACATTTTTTCTTCTGGGCATATGCCTCTTGTGCGATGCCTGGGTGGATCTTCACCAGTCCACAGACCATGTCTGGGTGGGAGACCTCCATGGGGTACATTTGTTTGGGGTCAAAGGTATGTGGGCAAGAAATAACTGCCTTGATTTTTTTCTAATAAATTGAGTTGTTAATAGATCAGTTCATTTTGTTCTGCATTGGTGTTTGTATTTCCATGTAGTCAGTTTTTCTCATAGCATAGTCTGATTGTCTGAGCCATTAATTCTATTCAAATTTCATTTCTGTATCCCCTGCTTGCAGTAATTGGATGGTAGGGGCCATAACTCTGTTGTGGTATTAAAAAGTCAGAGAGTTTTTAGGTAGGTAGTCCTCCAAGACACCATGTCAGCATTTGGCCTGCAAGTAACAGTAATGGTTTGGTTTGTAAATAGCAAATGAAGTGGCAGTTGATAAATTGCTCATACGGCGAATCATATGGGAACAATAATTCATATTTATGTATGGGGGATTTTTGGGGTACACAAATTTGTATTTCTTTTATTAAGGAAGTAAAATAAAAACCATGGAACTTTGAGGAATTTGGGAAAACAAGGTATAATCTTGGTATCAAAGTAACCTTTTACAAGATACGCGTAATTTAAGAGTGATGCGCGTAAATGTGATCGTGCGATCTAATGCTAAGCCCCGCCCCTCTGGATGGCGCGAGCGTACCTCTTGTAAAGGTATTTTGATATAATAGTATAGCACACAATTTTTTTGTCATTGGTCAACAGAAGATCACATCCTCTTGCAACCCCCCAGTGTGGAGAATTTTCAGGGGGACAACACTTTGAGTTACAATTGCTCATCCACCAAGGACACAGTTCAGTAGGTTGTACCTATACATGCATTGACATGAACTGACCTTGTGTGATCTGGGTATCATATATCATACCCCAAACCAGGGGGTGTATTTTCTAAATACTCTGGTGAATGTAAGGTACTGAACTGTGCCAAGGGAATTGAGATTTTACTAGCTCATAGTGAAATTGCTTGTGGTGCCTCGCTCGTGTACATGCCATTGTGATAGTCTACTGCCTATGAGACAGTGTATGCTCATAGCTCTAATATAAAACTATCTGAGTAAAAATGGATTCTTGGGTGAGATAACTATTCAGATGCAATTTTAAACAGGTTTTCTAGCTAAAACTTAACATTTTGGAATAGACGATTTGGGATTAGCTTTATACTTGCTTTTTGTCTTTGTCATCAGAAATATCAAGGATTTTTAATTGTTATTAAACTTTAACCTTCATGACTGAAAGAGGCTGATATTAATCTTCCGGACATGCAGGTATAATAATGGTCACTCAAGGTTTTAACATTTTCATTTGAAATTGAAAAAAAAAAATGGTCATATTAGCAATGATGAAAATACAAAATAGGCCCAAATAGGCCTCGTCTTACATTAGTGGTTTTGAGATGGCTTCACAAGTGAATGCATTTTAAAACCACTGACTTATGTGTAACCATTTACTACGTCTATGGTGTAACAGCCTACCATTGTTGAAAGGGCTAACCATCATAACTAAAATGTCTGATGTTAAAGGCGCATTTTGCATTTTCAGTGCCTTGTTTATTATAAATATCCATGAGAAAAACTTATTTCCAAATTTTCAGTTGATTCTGATCTTGCATTTGAATTATGAGCAAATATTTGTATCACAAGGCCACTGTGATGTAATTTCTGTCCATCTTACAGAAAATACAAAATTATGAAATTCATACAGAGTAGATGGAATTCGCAAGTCATTTTAGGCACACATACGATTCTATGGGTCTAATATTACAGATGATACAAAAATCTCAACTTGTTTGAACGTACAGGACAATCGAGGCTGTGGATCATGAAATGACACTTTGTAGACATGGCTCTCCTGTGACGCCTTATCCTAGCTCCAGTCACAAATCCTCAGGAATGGAGATAAAATCTGGCCAAATTAATAGCCAGGATGAATTCATGAATATTTTAAGAAGCTAGGCTGGCCATTGTAATCATAGGGAGATCTGATCAAAGCTGATAGTAGCCTCGGATGTGTGTGTAATATTACAGGGCATCAATTATTAAGGGATTCTAAACACTTGTAATGTAACAAGGTGTAGAGTATGGAACTGTGGGGATAACACTTAAGTGATTTGCTGATTTTTTTAAGGATTGCTTCCAAATTGATTATGGTAATTTAGGGAATCATCCCTCTCAGGTTAAATAGGAACAAGGCTTGAAATAAGCAGGGGCAAGGGGCAAATTTACCCCTAAAAGGTAAAATGCCCCTGGTTCTGAAACAAACCGTGTACATTTGTATAGACCAGGGGCAATAAAATGTTAAAAACACCAAAAATTGCTCCTGGATCTGAAATCCTTATTTCAAGCCCTGAATAGGAACATGCTTTTGTAGCTTTTAGAACTCATTAGCAACTTAATATAAGACAAATAGGAATAGAGTTGCATGTTGAAGCAAATTCCTGTTACTTAGGCTTAGAGGGAGTTTGCACTCTTTCTGACTGTTCTTTGCACTCTATAAGAAAGAAATTCTAAATATGTCCTCGAAGGAGAGCCCTTACTGGTTCTTGAATGAAATCAAATATGGTTCTTCAGACATCTTTCAGGACCTTTGCTGACCCTTTTAGAACTGTAAAAGGTTCTGAAAATGTTTCTGACATTTTCAAGAAGCCATTTTATAAAAGGACTCTTTCTTGAACACCAAAAATAGTTCTAAAGAGGCCAAAAAAAAAGGCCTGGAAAGTATTTGAGGAACCAGTTTGGTTTTATTCATGAACTATTAAGGGCTCTCCTAAAAGGACAAAAAAGGTTCCAGGTCAAACATTTTGTTCTTTGAGTGTGCTTCCCTCTTGGAACATTAAATTTCATTCAAAAATTGGATTAAAGGGAAAACAAAGAGAGATGGTTCATAGATGATAATTAAATAAGCCGTTATCTATATTATAATAGGCCATGTCTGTCTGTCTTTCTGTCTGTCTGTTCACCTTTTTCTCAGAGGTTGGGAGTTGTACACTTACAAAATTTGGTGGGTGGGTGTAGCTTGGGCGCGGCAAGACCAAGTTCAATTGGTTAGTCGGGTAATTGCAAAAAAATGTTTTTCGAACAAGTAGTCCTTTAAAAAGCCAGGTTGGGTGACCGCCTGTTTTCCTTAAATATAATTGCTTGTCACAGGGTTCATTTTGACAGTATGTTGTTGCAAACAGGTAAGAGGCTCACACATCATACACTGGAATAATATACAAATACGACCTACCAGTACAAAACTGCTTTTCTTAACATATGAATACTAACGTGAGAAAAAGAAAGGCACATCGTGCATTGGAAAGCACCTTTAATGCCATTGACGTACAACTGGACAATATAATACAACAACCCTACCCATCCTTACCCTCCTGGGGCTGTGGTCGTCTGCGTAAGATGTCGGTGGATGATACGCTTAGGGATCTAACCAGGAATACCGTCAATCCGTTGTCATCATGGTTTGTTGACCAGCAGCTTGGCTCTGTACAAAGGAACCTATTCCAGGATTTCTAAAGGAAAATACTACAGTAGTAGATGGATTTATCTGGTCAATAGCATGCGAGCGTCATGTGTCTGAGGGCAAAAGTTTACGAGGGAAAAACTCTAGAAGCGTGTGCCTTTTTTCAGGCAGAGATATTGCTTGCCATTTGCAGCTTAGCTCTCATATTTTTTGTGGATATTAAAGACACTATCAGTGATCTACCCAAATGAGTCAAAATATTTGAAATTTGCAGGAGTAGCTTAAAAATAAAGGATAAGTTTGTAGAATTCTTATAAGTTATTTTTCCAACTGAGAAATTGCCAAAAAAGGCAGAAAACAGCAGTGTTCAAAGATATGAATCCCCATTCAATTATGTGTAGTAATAAGCTTCTGTACGGATAGTATTAAAATATCCGATTTTGTCTATATTAGGTGGCTTTTGGTATTACAACTTATAGGGTATGGTTAGGATACCTATACTTGTTACAAACATGCAAAAATTTGATTTTGTAATATTTTTTTTAAATTTTAAGATCACTCATAGTGCCTTTTTAAAGCAAGAGGTTTTGTAGAGATTTTTAAAGTAAGAGGTTTTGTAGAGATTTCACTAGTCGTGTGCCTACCAGGACATATTTTAATGCATTCTTGCCTAGGCATTATAAGCACTGACTTTATTGCTAATGACACAAGAATTGCCTACATTCCAATGTTTAAGGGGACTTTTCGTGATCCACAGCCTCAAAGAAATTTAGATTTTTATATCTCAACCATCGGCCCAAGTATAATATGTTAGGCTAATCTTATGTGCAAATTCGATCTACAATGGAAGAAATTTGTAATTTTGTATTTTTTTGTCTGTAAACGGACAGATATACAACGGGGGTGCCCACGGGGTACCATGATTCTAATATCTGCTCATATCATTAAAATGCACTGTCAGAATCAACTCAGATTTTGGAAACAACCTTTTCTCTGGGATATCTAGTGAACCATAAACACAAATTAAAGGTGCAACAAGAGATTTTGAGGCGCCCAAATATTGTGTCATAATAGTAATTTCATATAGATTAGACACTCAATAGATTTCTTACCTTGTATTAATATACTACAGAAATGTCTTAAAAGAGAGAAAAGGGTGATTTTGATTTGTAAAATTTCAATGTAAAACATAGGCTGAATTTAGTATTTGCTCCTATATGAAATTGGAGATTTCACAATTTTTATACCAAAACAACATTTTTCAGCTTAATTCTTTTAGATGGGATATTTTTGATGGAAAGCTTTACATCAGGGCAAAAATCAGAACTTTCAACTTTTTAGGGACACCTGATATGTGAAATCTCTCGTTGCACCTTTAATATGCTAAGATCATGAAATGCACCTTTAATTTCTGTCCAGGAATTCCAAAGGTGAATGAAATTGATGACACCACCTTGAGCAAGGTTTTGACATGATTGTTTGCACTTCCTCCGGTCCGGATTGTAATATCAAACTAACAGATCATAACCCAGCAGAGAGGGATATGGAGAGGCATATCAGATTGTGATTCTGTTGATAACATGCAAGGGAAATAAACTAGCAAAACATGGATTGAGAACGCACAAAATGATGTGTAGGCGGAAGCTGCCATTTGTCATATGTGGTGTGATCAAGCAAAATGAGTCTAAAGTCGGTCATATTCAATTTTTACTTTTCCATGTAACTGTATGCACCATTTACAAAGCTAAATTTTGCAGAAAACCCCATTGAAATTGTCCAATTAATTCCAAAGATATAATCAGTTGAAGGTGGCAAAAAACAATAGGAAACAAAAGACATTTTCATCTTTATTTGGCAATATCTCAAAATCAATATTTGTGACTTCCAACTCATTTTGCTTGATCACATCACATATTTTCACACTCATAACTGCATTCGGTCATTCCATCTACACGCAGGGCTGAAAAAAGTGCTAAATTCCTGCCAAATAATCACAATTTCCCTCCAAGTTTGCAAAATTTCCCTCCAAGTTTAAAAAATTTCCCTCCAAGGTTGCTAAGTTTCCCTTCAATTCTTATGTATTTCTTTATTTGTAAGGACAACAATTTCCCTCCAAATAGCAAAATTTCCTGAGTTCCCCACTTTTTTCATGCATGTCTACACATCCCTTATGAAAGATTTAAGTGAATTCTTCTGCAAGGGGATTATTTGAAACCAAGATATCAACCCGACAAGGTGGCTATGGCTAATTATTTTACCCAACATTTTCAAAATTATGCATTTTTCATCTTAAAGCCCAAAAAGCCACTGATTTGTGTGATATAACCTGTACAGCATCTATAATGGGTAAAAGGGGTAGTACCCTCACCAAATTGTATAGAGGGAAACTTAAAGGGAAAGAAGAATTCTTCCTTTCAACACCCAAGACATTTCATCTGGAGCTATCTGTTATTGTTCAATTTGCAGCATTAATGGGCTTTCATATTTTAAATTCCCATGTGCTTAAAATAAAAACTCTAACTGGCAAACCACCCCCATGTCAGCCATGGGATACCTTCACCCCATCTTACGAAGCAAAGTCACCATGGTAACGGTGTTACTTACTGGCAATATCCAAATTTGAAACCGGAACAAGTGAGGTGGAAGTAGATGGAGCGGGGGTGTATGAACTACACATCAGTGTGAGGTAATATGCATGCATATGAATCTGGAAACATGAATTGGCACTAAATTGGTCGCTTCCTGTCAGTCAATCCCAGGGACTTGTTTGCATAGTTTTCAATTAAGAGAGAGGAGGATATTCAACAAAAGTGCACCCAATTTTTTTTTAAACCATTTTTCGCTGTGTTTAGAAGAATTCACCAAGAACACTTGAAGTGAATAAGCCTGAAATTGACAGAAAGCACAATAAATGGGACCAAAAAAAAACTTACCAGAGGGCAAAAAGAGAGAAGTTGCATTGAAATTTATTTATGTGAATAAGTATAATTCATTGAACCAAAATGATTCTCTCCTATCATTCTTTTTAAGTGAAATGCAGAAAACTGGCTGTTAGTGACACAAAATGCGGCATAGCTTTTGCTGATGTGACTTTTTTTTTGGACGGAACTGTGCTAATGTGGTGATAATTTGACAGACTTCTGTGCTATTGTGGCATCTGAATATTTGACATTTTTACTGCTAATGTGACGTAAATGTGCAGAATGAAAAGTATTTTTCTTTGTACCCTAAAACGGATGATGCTTTGTCCATCCGATTACGACAGAACCATTTAGGAGGAATTCTAGGTACAAATTTATTAAAAATTTTCAGACCCAATGAAATTCTCCAGTATTGTCTTACCATGCCTGGTCACATGTTAAAACATCAAGTTGGGGATTCAGTATTTATAAATCAAACAACTTTAATTTTGCTATGGTGACGGTACCCATTATTGTGCTTCTGTCAAATGCTGCGTATTTGTAGTTTCTGTCAATACAGCAGAAAAGAATAATCACTGGGTCAAAAGAATATGGAAGTCTCCATGATCTGAATTATTGCCTCGCTTCAGATAACAAATAAAGTATGAATTGTGTTTATATCCTCAGAAAATAGGTGAGTTAACTGATAGAAAGTGTTTTAAATTTACTAAAAAACTGGCCAGATAGTTAATTTCATGAGCCGTTAATCCAATTTGCCAACATTGCAGTATTAACGGTATTTGCATGGCGTCACGATATTAGAATTTTTGGCTTTATGAATCAATAACAAAAAGAATCAAAGTACATGCATTCCTCCTAATAACATCTTCTGAGATGTGTTTCAGTCAAGGAAGTTCATGATAGGGGAAAAAACTGGGTTACCGTGGAAACTAACACCTGGCAGATGAAATTGGGTATTTCTAGACATAGGTTGGTAGGTTTGCTTGTATTAAATTAGGGTTGGGCATAAATGGATATTTTTTTCTAATTTCTTCAAAAAGAGTGGTGGGGACGGTGGGGGGGGGGAGTCTTAGGCCATGTTGGTTGCTAAAACAAATCAGGAAAGCTTTTGGCCTAAGAGAATTTTAGGTCTGTCAAAATGACTTTTAAAATTTGTAACATGAATCAATAGGATATTTCCTTTTCAGAAAAAAACCCAAAAAAACCGACCATCTTAGTCATTGATTTGCTAGAAATTCTCAAAAGGTGCAATATAATAGCAGCTAAACACTTTTTCAAGAAAAAAATTAAACAACAAGTCATTCTCAATGGCAGAAAAAACTATTTTTTACAAATTCATTTCAATGAGAGCAGCAATACAAGA
>JAMKCH010014997.1:0-25625 GCA_023653785.1 Ophioderma brevispina | reverse complement strand
TGGTTTAGAGAAAGTTTTGCCAACGGTAACCACCTGTGTTCTTTCAGATAAATATGATCGGAACCACTCCACTGACTCAAGCCCCATAGCTTTCAGTTTTTCAAGAAGAATAGCATGGTTCACCCTGTCAAACGCCTTTTGTAGGTCAAGCATTACCATGCCAGTATATAAACCACGAGACGATTGACATTTGATAAAATCTAAAAGGTACATGAGGCAAGAGTCAGTAGAAAATGATTGACGAAAACCAGATTGATATTTATACAACAAATTGTTTTGGACAAGATAATTTTTCAAGCTGAACATAAATAGATTTTTCAAAAATTTTTGACACAATGTTTAAAATACTCACTGGCCTGTAGTTTCCCACTTCAGTTCTTTTATTCTTTTTGAACAGTGGTGTTACTTTAGCCATTTTAAAATCATTTGGCACAATGCCGGTTGTTATAGAAAGGTTGACGATGTGGGTGATAGGTGTTTGAGAACAGAAGCGCCATCTTTTAAAAATTTGGCAGGGATATTATCAAGACCAGTACTTTTGGATGCATTCAGACTACCAAGCTCCTTTTCAATGAATTCCTCAGTAACAGTGCTCAGAGACATTTTAGTGGAATTAGTAAGCTTTGAGCTATAATAATTTTGAAAAAGACGAGAGTTCACAGAAAACATGTTGAAACTAGTTGGCAAATTGCTGACCAAAATAGATGCAATGCTAGTGAAGAATTCATTGAAATGGTGAGCAATTTTTGCAGGTTCAAAACAAAGAGCATCATCAATCTCCAATATAACACTACCATTACTTTTTGATTTGTCACTATAACCCAAACTTTTGAGTTGCTTCCACAGTTGCTTCGAGTTGTTTTTATATTTAATTCCTTTCAAAAAAATTTTGGAAATGATCCGATTTTGCTTTTTTAATGTCACGTTGAATCTTATTACGAAGTTTTTTATACTCATTGTAATTTCTTTTTACTACTGTCCTTGTTAAATTGATATAAAAGTTTGTCTCTTTCGCGAATATCATTTAAGATATCAGAGTTCATCCAGGGTTCAGTCCGCTGCTTCAGACGAATTTCCTTCACCGGTGCAACAGTATCCAAAATCGTGGTGAACATATCCTTGAACTTGTTCCATGCTTCATTCACATTATGGAGAGATGTTATTTCATACCAGTTCAATTTTGAAAGTTCAGAGACAAAAGAGGTGGCATTGTATTGTTTCAGCGACCTTA
This sequence comes from Ophioderma brevispina, assembly GCA_023653785.1. NCBI lineage: Eukaryota > Metazoa > Echinodermata > Ophiuroidea > Amphilepidida > Ophiodermatidae > Ophioderma > Ophioderma brevispina. The sequence goes on along the minus strand of JAMKCH010014997.1, from coordinate 24,394 downwards.
TTTTTATTACCTTGTGTTGATTGATTTGCCCCTTGACAGTTTTTCTTGAACAATAAATCAAGAAGTGGTCACTTAGACCAACTGGAAGAGTGCCGGATTGATAAATCTTATTAGAGGTATTACATAAGATATGGTCAATCGAGGAAGAGGATTTGTCTGTAATGCGCGTCCAATTTTTTATGAGCTGATCAAAACTGAAAAGATTTAGCACATCAGAATACTTCTTGAACAAATGGGTATTAGCTTTTTTAAAACATATGTTGAAGTCACCCAATATAAGGACATCAACATCAGAACGTAATTTTGAAAGCACCCCCTCAAAATGCTCAATGAAGTCTTTTTGCTCAGGTGGAAGGTAAACAGTGCCTACCACAATTGGTTTGGTCTTTGGTAATAAAAATCTCAAACCACATGGCTTCTAAACTTCATGGGTCAATAATTCTACACCTAAGGCGGATGTTCATTCTAATGAATGGACATACTCCCACTCCCTCTCTGTTTCCTATCAGTTACGAGAATGCATAAACCATCAAATACGTATCGCGTTCTTTCTGTACAAGAGTCATCGAGCAGCTTCGCTACACATATAACCGCAGCTTTTGTTTTATTGGCAAGTCCGAAGACCGTCAGTTTTGGAAGAAGGACCGAATATTTCAAGTGCAGAAAATGAAGTCTTTTTGATTCCGGCAGGAGTAGGCTAATCAATGTCATTAATAGGGAATACTTTCTTTCGTGGGGACCAGGGATGAGGATGGTACGTCACCGAATTTCAGATAATAAACAGGAGTACGTTGTTTGCGAATCCACATTGGGAATTACTAACGGTACGAGAGTTATTTCTCTCGAGCAAAGTTGCTTGAATCGTAAATGTGGATGGGGGAAATTAATAACGATGAACATTCAACAGTAGAGGTCATAATTACTGTGCTGAAAGTGCTGAAAAAACTATGTTTGCTTGGCCAGATTCGAACGGAGACCTCCGTATTACTAGAACGATGCTCTTCCAATGAGCTACAAGCCAGGTTTGTTAGAGGAGCGATATAATATCTATAGGGTGTTAGGTCTAAAAGATGATTCTATCACTCCTTTACCAACCCAGGCTTGATAGCTCAATTTAAAAAGATCGCCCGTTCTAGTACCACGGAGGTCGCCGGTTCGAAGCCGGCCCCAAACCGAATTATGGTTTTTTTTTTTTTTTCAACATTGTGTGTGATGGCATCTCCAGGGAATATCTTAACACCATTCACCTTGTCTGCCTGGAGAAACAAATGGTATTAACAATTTAACACCAAAAGAGTTCAAAATATACATTTGTTTAAATCCCTTAGGACAAATATAGAAATGTTTTACATTTTCAACCCAATACGACATCCCCCAACAGTACTATGCAGGAAGTGCAGCGCAGTTTCTATAGAGTCATCGTGTTTGATACCAGCATTTAAATAACCAATATTTTCGTTAACACAGGCACTTTAAAACACGATGCAATCAGAATGACAATTTGTTAGATGTTAAATTACCATACATTTCGCGATGCCTCACGTTTGTATCAAACCGACCAAATGCATAACAGTCTCATAATTTAATGTCCGAGTACTTTCACGGAAGGTAAATTATGTTGATGGACATTTGTTTACACTGGGATATCCGAGGGCATGAGAAGAATAACAATACATGCACTGGTTCACATGAACATTACAAGCTTTTTCTGTAAGGTGGTTCTTTTCTTTATTCTGCATGCTTGGGTTGTTTCTGGAGGGTAGTCGGGGCCAAGTAAACATAGTGACCTCCTTGCAAAAGCACATGATATCACCAATGAAACAACAGGAAGTGCTTTTGCCTCGTAGGCAATATGGCGGAAAGGAACAATCATACCCTGCTGGTGGCAAATAATTCACACAGATGTTCTATTGTTATCCAAAACTCCTTTAACCTGACAATAAGGTGAAGCCCACATTGCTGCAGGGCGCAAATGCAACTCCTGTGCGTTCAATGGCAGCTATTCAAGGGTGCGCCAGCCCGCTATATCCAAGTGCAGAGGTCAGTGACCAGCACCCTATAAGAAGACAATGATAGTGATGAAACCGTATACCATAAATGAGGAAAACAACGTTAGATTTACCTAAACGGCACTCCTTGTTTGTGAGGAGAAACAGTGCTTTACTATCTCAGCACTCGGTTCTGACATTTAAATTCATACCACTACTGACAATTGAATTAATCAAAATAAGTAAATGCTGTAACCAACTGCTTCTCTACAAAAAAGCCTGTGTAGGTAAACTGTATACTAGAGTGTGGGCCTGACGTTTGGATCCTAGCAGGATCTTTATCAAAGGCAAACTGAAAAAAAATTGCCTTTGATAAAGACAATTGAATTACATAACGTTTGCTGTTATTACACTCTGTCAATATTCTGATCTGTAGGAAATTTCAATTTCAGAGTTGTTGGGTTTTTTTTTTTCGCTTTTTAAAACATTTTTTTGTGAAATCACTGAAGATTATCCAATGATTATTCCTATAACTCCAAATCCCGCAAATCACGTAAAATTTGCATAGGATGCAACTCGTGAATCCAAACCAAGTGTCCAAATTGTCGCACTCGTGACATTATTTGTTATATTCGGATGTTTTATGATAAAGAGACAATCAAACAGCTGCAAATATCTTACACTGAGCATGAAATTTGATATACGGTTTCATGTGAATTATAATTTTAAAAATTGCATCTATACACATATACATATGAATTACCGTCAAAGCATCCTGCCACAGCCACAGCAAATACCATAGTTGTGAACATATTAAAATCACGTTTTGTTTGTGGGTCTCGCTTTTATCAAGGTAATCACCCCATCGTGCAATAGCACCAAAATTGTTCGCCATTTCACGTACATTATCGAACCCAAATCCCTTGCCGTATTTATGCTCACAACATGGACACCCAAATTCAATACGATTAACAGTGCACAAAGGTAATATTTTTTTGTTTGCTCGTATCCACAAGTCATTGGTAATGGCTTTGTGGTGTTGTTAGGATTTGTTCAGCATGTCTTAGCCGTTGGCACGCGTGTATCCATGATACGGACGCTCCTAACATGGCCCGCTATTTGAGGCTGGGGCGGATTGGGAACAGTCAGGGGTTTACACCCTACTCTTATTCGACACTGACTGCGATGTACATGTACAGTTGTGGCTCTCTGTACACGGGACCGACGGCTTAACGTCCCCTCCGAAGGACGGGATGCTTTCATGATCCATTTGCCCAATTCCAAGTGAACCATGGAGGAGAGCGGTAATTCTGTATTTAATCAATAGCTGGTATACAGATCAAATCCAGAATTGGTAGTACCCGAATAAATCCCAGCAAGTGCCACGACCCCACCGGGATTCGAACCCGGGAATTTTGATTGTAAATTTGCGCCAGCGGCAAGCACCCTAACCGCTAGGCCACGCTCTCCCACAAAGGTAATACGATCCAAACAAAATGCGATCAATGTATTTAAACTCACCACACTGTTTGCAACCAAAAAACGCAGACGATTTCCTTTGAGATGTTGACTAATCATAATGTATCCACGTAGTTTGAGTTTAATGTCTCGTCATTTGAACAGGGGAGGAGGAAACAATTATAGTAATGCAGTGGGTTGGAAATTTCACTTCTAAAACTGTACATTTCCCTTCAAAATAGATTAGAAGCCTGCATTCTATTTTATATCCAGCTAGTTCATACCTTAGTTACCCGGTTAATCAATTCCGAACAAACCAAGGTTACAAAACCAAAACACACTTTTAGCAAAGCATCGAGGGTAATTCTTGTGTCTTTGAACTGCATGACAGCCACTGTACAAGAACACTGATTTAATAACGGTTAGTTTATGAATACTTAATTCCACAATGTTATTTCAATCTTTTTTTTCAAAAGGTCCCACATGAGACTAATATAATATTAATATTGTCTCAGCTCTCGTGTTTCCCGTAACTTAATGCAATTCGTTCCGTAACTGCTTCTCGTGTACATGCAGTGCACGCAGGTTTTTTTCACACATTGTGTGCTCTTCTAGTCTTATGTACCTGTCAATTATAGCCTGCGGGTTATTCGCCTCCGTGATGATAGCAGTTGATCAGTAAAGAAATACTCCGACTTACAAAAGATGTCCGGTATATTCCAAGATATATATTTCCACATTATGGGTGAACATAATATTGGCGCGAACTACATCTGACATACAAATATGCTTGCACATGTTCTACGAAGTCGTGAAGTATATGGATACACATAATTTTAATCACATAATATCATGCATTTTTACATCGTATCATCCAGCTAGATTTCGTCTGATTTTTTTAGGTCTGCAATGCCCTTTCTAATCACGATATGAGTGTAAAATATTTTTAGATACATTTCTTTAATGAAACAAATTGCACAAGTGTTTCTGTGCTTGTGGTCGAGAGCAAATTAATATGAAAATATTCAAAATACTTTAAAGTTTCAGATTAAGGTATATATATAAAGAAATGATTATTTTTATAACTTTCTTTGAGAAAAAAATCATCTAAGGGTACCTACCTAAGAGTCGAAATAACATTAATGAACTTGTGCTCATAACCGAGATCAGACAAAATGATAGCCGTTCATCCTTGAAATGACTCTTTAGTTATCCTCGTGAACTTTCCACAAATAATAGGCATTTGGATGACAATTTTATATAATATGACGATTATTATGAAAGGATGAGATTTTCAAATTTGCTATTTCATTTTCAAAACAACTCATTGCGAGTATATACACGAAACATGTTCGTTTTTTTAAATCTGTGAAGAGATACCTCCTCTTTAAGAAGGCAGGTAACAAATTATATACTCCCCCAAATCGTAAAGTAGTTTCTTTTCTTCCTTCATCGTCTTTTCCTTTTCTTCCTTTTCTTCTTCTTCTTCTTCTTCTTATCTTCTTCTGTATATGACATGCAGGCAGTATTGCGTTAGAGTTTAAAATGGCCAACAATATGCGTAAAAATGGCCTGGACCAATATTAAATATGACCAAGACTGTTAAATATAATTTATGACTTATTACGTGTCGGTGTGAAATCTAAACACTACCTTCCAGTAACTGCAATAGTTTTTCCAAATGTTAGGGAAATTTTATCAAACCTGTTAAAAAATCTCTTGATATTTTCTTAAAACTTGCAGTAGGTGCTCGTGGATAACAATTTTAAATTGCCCATAACAAAGAAAAACGGGGAAAACCGAAAAAAAATGAAAGACAGGAATGATGTTTATATTTGCACCTTTAACTTCCATGTGAAGAATTGCTCGCCAGCTTGATATGCCATGGACTCCCGAGAAAAAACATGCACTACACAATGATGAGCCGCACATTGATACATTTCGTGCCGTTTCTGCGTTCCAAGAGTGAATTCATCCGAATACTCTTCTGGGAAATCCAATACATTATAATGTTATAGTAAGCACAAATCAAAACGAGGCGGCTATTGATTTTATACAGTAGTAAAGGTGTGTTGACATTTTGGATCGATTTGTACACGTTCAACTGTTGTTTTACTGATAGTTTTCTGTCCTTTTGAGAGAACAGAAATTCCCATTTAGAAGTCAGTAATGCAATTAGTTTTAAAAGGTGTCCCAAAATAATCCTAACAGTCGGATGACGACGCTTTACCAAACAGAGATACCTCCGTGATTAAACAAAACGTTATATTTCACCAAGCAAGGGGTCAAAATCGACATAGTAAAATTTCTTTATTGTGTTATCTACGTATGGAAGCTTCATTAATAAGTCACACATTGGTGTAGTGTTTTGCTTCAATTCAAACTTCCAATCAAAAGGCTTCACTAATGTTAACAGGCGATGAGTACATGAAAACACTCATTTTGATGCGAAACAAAGCGTGGGTATTTTTTTACAAATTAATCTATTTGGAGATTGAAAAAGTAAAAAAAAATAATTCTTTCACAGAGGAGGAAAGCATATATCCCTTAAATCCTAAATGCCATTTTTTGCCACTTTAATTAAAATACGGAGCGGACCCCTGCCTTGTGTTTACGGGGAAAGTGCTCCCAGATCTAATAACACAAATACCGCTACGTCCTTTTTTGCGGTGATGGTTGATAGTCAATTTCCTCTAGGGACATAAGGGATATAATGAATATTAACCGGTTTCATATCAGAATAGCAGTAAGCAATTATAACTTTTAGTACCAGCACAAATCTATCATTCTGAAGTTTATTAAACCATTTATTGAATGCAATCTAAGTAACAAGGGGTATTTCGTGAAATATGGCCTCATCCCCTTTAAATTACCAAAAAGAACTAGATGTTAAAGTCATGTGAATTGTTGGCTTAAGTAAAGTATATTGTACCCGGTTTTTCGGGTAGATTCGGTCGTTTGTGTAAGAAAATAGCAGTTTCAAATTATTACAATGGCGAGACAATAATTTGCCCATACCACGAGAGCGGATCATCACATGCACAATCAATTTAGAGTTTCGGAGTATGTTTAGGATACCTGTTAAACCACTAACAGAAAGGACAGTGCTGCGATCGCGAAATATCCCTTTAAATAAGGAAGTCATTTAATGTCAACTAACTATCGACTATCCTGTACAATAATGTATGCTTGTGTCAAAGTGTTGGCCTTTAGCAGTGTTGGACACAACATACAGAATGTCTCAAAATATTACATTATTAACAAAAATAGTACGATACACCTGCCTTTTTCCGCATTTTAACTGCAATACAAGTTTGGCCAGTTAGCTGCATTCAAAGCTTAATTTCATCCAATTACGTATACAGAAATTTTAATGAAGCGGTGCAAATTGCACCTTGGCTATTTTCTTACTGGTTTTGCAGGTTTATGAACTCTATTGCATTACTAATTGGAAATGAAATTTCTATGAATTACGAACAAAAATAATTTTTGGATATATGTAGCCAACCAAATGTTTGGGAACTATATCAGCGTTTTAGAGTGAAAAGGTCTTCCATGGCTAAAACACAGATTATTACATTTCAGCGGCTCAATTGAGCTAAAACAATCCATAAAAGTAGCCCCGAGCAAAATTTGACATGCTTTGCTTAATGTGTCATAACTTTTATACAAAATTGGCGCATCCGATGGGGTCTGATTTTGTTCATATCAACAAAAATCTTATTATTAAGCTTATTCCCAGATACTCTGTGTAAACTATGATTGTCGACAAATTAATCTTTTAATTTTGTCGATCCACAGTCTTTTTTTCTGAGATAGCCTGTTTTATATGTTTGTCGACGACACAATCTCTCAAGTTCGTCGACATTATTTAAGACATAATTGCTGACACCATTGATCTTTTAATGACACAATCAACTTTTCTGAGACGCCCCGTATAAACTCTGACTGCAGACACGAATAATCTTTCAATCAACCTTATAAAGGAACAAAGCCACCCTTCAAGAGCTAATTGATAACAGTAACGTACTAATGAGGATCATTGGATCATTTCATCTGATAAGTAATTGCAATCGTATAATTAATGGTTATCTAGTCATTAGTGATGACCTTTTGTTTTAATGATAATTCTCCATTTAATTATAATTAGCTATATTACATGATGACCTTTATACTTATCATGTAATTAATAGCTACCTCTCATCTTATACGATGAATAGTACCTACGTTAATAATATATTATGTATCATTAATGGAACCATAAAAAGGTTTGTTGAAAAAAATATTTATTATTATTGGTTGTTTTTATTAAGTACTAATGAACTTTATATACTGCTAATAGTGAACTCTGATACAACGGTAGAATTTGCATTGTTTTCTCTCTGAGCAGAACAAGTGCATTTCCCTAACGACCCTTAACTGCTTTAAAATGCACTTCTCAAAAAAAATCACGGAGCGAACCCCTGCTTGGAGTTAGGGGAAATTGCTCCTAGATCTAACAAGAAAAATACCGCCACCTCACTTTTGCGGTGATCGTAATATAGTACGATTTACATCGTAGTGCAGGTGTTGGAAATTTCTTGTAAAGTCTAGGAGGGAAGAAGGGCCCAAAACTTCCAAAAGCTGGTAGAAAAGAACAAACAAGGTTCAATTTTATCAAAAAATTAACTATTTTGAAAGTGGAGTTGTACATTTATTCACATCAATTTTGAAAAACGGAGGAGGGGGTAATTACACGTACCATCCCATGCCAAAAAGTACGAGGTATATATCCAACCCCACCCCACCCCATTCGTCATGAAATCAGAGTTATTAAAACCACCTGTGAGAAAGAAGTTTTTATTTTAATACTCACTAGACAAAGCAATTTAAAATGTGTGTGATTAGCGCTAAATATTTTATTCACAAAATGAATACATGCTACTCCCTTAGCTTTCATTTAAATTTACTCAAGAGTCAGTACGCAGTATAAATACAGCAAGTCTGCGATGGGACACGTGCAGCAGCGAGTGATTTTGAAAGAATTCTAATAACCGAAATACATAGGGTATTAGGTTTCAGGTTCACCTGCGAACATAAGTGACTAAACAGCGTTCTGGGAGTTTGGCGAATGTCAGTTTGCACTCACATTTAGTATTTTGGGCGGGAAAAAGTGGCACGTTTTCAACATTTTCAAAAATATTGCACAATTTATTATAATCGTCGGTATGAACGTGTGATGTATTAAACCGGGTTCAAATGATGCTCAGTTCTGAATCGGTATATTGAATGTCACTTTTAAAAGATAGAGATTTGCGCGCTAAAAGTATGGAGATTTGCCGTCGTTAAATTGCCGTAGGCCTACTTGCATTAGATCTATATACTCGGTTGAATTAGCGTCCAAGGAGATTTCTCTCCAGAAGGTAGAAGGATTAACCTTAACATTCGAAAGTCGGTAGAGTGTGGATTTTGCTTAAGAAATTGGCCTTCCTATAATCAAATTTGGAATCAATGTGACACATTTCAAACGGTAAAAGGCATATCTGTCTTAAGGTAATACTTAGCATTTCATTGCACTCCCGGATGAACTGAGGAAGTATTACAGTTCACCAATTCAGACTGGAACTTTTGAAACCTCTTTCATGCTTTGCTGAATCTTTGTTGGGCTTCATGTGTAAAAATAGTCTGAGATGATGCTTCTAAAAAACGACGACAGACGCTTGAACCTAATTGAATGATTTCTATCATTATTCACTAATACTGAAATGAAAAAGGTCATAAAACGTATTTTTTGTTCTAAAAAGATTTTCCCGCGCGCGGAAAGTGGTGTCTACATGCTGCAGTCACGAAAATGTTAAAAGGTAAAAACGGCTATCGTGGCGGCAGGACGCAGAGGTGTAACTAGCCCTGGCAGTCAAGTCTTTACCCGGCTTCAAGCTCCCATCTATATAAATACGTTTCACGTTTGCTATGTTACCTTGCCTGCGGTTACCTCAACTACTTCCTAACTGTAATCTACTTTACCGTTTTCAACATTATCAGGTTCACTTTCCGTTTATGTACAGCTAGCGAGCGAGCGGCTATCGTGACCTTTTCCTGGATCAAAATCGAAGCACGGTTTATTGCGAAAGACTGTGCATGATAGGATGTAGGTAGAGAACTGCACAATTGGCATATGAGTACATGTATGTTTAGAAATTGCAATGCATTCGCTGAAAAAGGCAGAACATCCTTTACATATTTTCCTAGAGGGACATTGCATGTGTATTTGTGAGGCGGAGTTTTCAGAAGCGTGGCGATAGAATCAATACCTGGGTGAGATCAAAGGTCTTTTGGCTCAAAATTCATTCAGAATTTCAAAATAGCAGATGATCTTTAAAATACAATTATCTTTTGATACATTTATGATTGCGAAATATTTAGTGAAAATAATGATTAGCATATTGTCTAAAACAGATATTAAAGCATATCTAATTTTAATCAGGAAAAAAAATCGTATAAAAGTGGAACTGATTACCGCAAAGTGTCACTCCACTCGGCAATCCACCTCCGATGATGACACCTCGATTTTATGATATAGAAAAAAATGCGGTACATTTTCGTACCCTGTGGGCTTTTTGGGTGCGTTCGCAATCCCCCTTACGCACGCACGCACACACACACACACTTACGCACACACGCACTTGCCTCGTTTTGTACCAGAAAGAAAAGAAAATTGAGTTACCGTATTCAAATCACATCTCCGACCAGAATACGGGCCTGGGAAATGAAACTCAAAACAGATACAAAGGAAATCAATCACAACAGGTCGAAAAAGGACGGACAAAGATTTCATAATGACTTTTTCTTTTATGAAGTTGAGACTGGAGGTATTTTTTCTCTGGCATCATCTGTGTATTTTGTGTATCGTTCTGCACTGAAGTTGTTATTTGCAAATGAAACTTGGGAATTGATCTTTCCTAAGCTTCATATCATGATCATTTGTAGGCGGTGTCGTTTAAATTAACGTTTCTAGTTGTAGTGTGACCAGGTACTAGTGGCTTGCATTTTAGAAGTATATCTTGAACATCTTTTTAATAGTTAAAACTATTAAAAGTTTATAGACAAAATGTTTTCTTTCAGTGCCGACTCTTACTTTTGCAGGTCTTTCGAAGTTAGAAAGCTTCATTATTCATGCCTCCTCTGCAAATCAGCCTCTAAGACATATAATTTTCATGATATTAGATTGTCTTTGTGTCAGAACAAACGCACTTGACTTTTGCAAGTATAAATATCACAGAAAAGATGAATGTTACCGGGCTATAATCACGCAAACATATTACATATGCAATTTATAGAGCGGGCGTCCTTCAAGTTCTGGTTATATAATCAGGAAGAATGAGCACAGGTCGAAAGGAAGTACAGACTTTGGATTTTCTGGACATCTTTTTGTTTATTGGGACCTAAGCCATAAATATCTGGATCGAGGGTGTGGCAAATTTCGGCATATGGGACTGCTACTGGAGTAAGCATAGCACAAACCCGAGATACAGCTAAAAATTGGTCCAAAAATATGGAAAAAGTAGGAATATTTTATTGTGTTTTTACGTAATACTCACAGAGACTGTGTAGAAAATTTTGATAATTCAACTATGTTTTTTATAATTATAGTTTTATTAATTATCACATTATTTTAGCTAAGATGAATGACACAAATGAGAATATCAGATTGGAATACAAATAATAGCAGATTTACGATTATATGCTTAGACTCCTAACCGTACGGTAAAGTCCGAACTTCTTCTCTTAACAAAGGACATTTGTATTAAAGAAGTGGGCTTCCACTTATATTTAGTGTATTCCCTCAGATAGACCCACTCTATTCTAGATGGCTGATATGAAAATTGAGCCTACTAACTTCAAACCTGGGTTTAAACCAGGGTTAGTCCTACATGAATGAGACCCCTCAATTTTTTCTTTAAATCTACTGTGAGAGTTAATGTAACGGTGAGGAATTTTCTCCCCTTTACCCTGGCTAACCTGGTTTAAACCAGGTCTAAGTTTAGACTCCCTTTCAGAGTACCAGCCTATAGGATTATGATCCAGTACCAATTATTAAGTTTCGATTAAAAGTGCACTGATCGATTTCACATGTAATTATTTCTTTCTTTTGCTTTATTTGTGTTTTATGACTGTCACCTACACAGGTTAATTTCCAAAGTTTAATTGAGTGCAATTTATAACCATTTACATGTGAAGAACCAGTATATTAAAATTTTAGAGATAAAAGATAGGATTTTGCTCGCCGGCATCCACTACTCAAAATATGACTGCCCATCAATATGAAGCACTATCATTAGAGTATGCAAAGAAAAACAACACTCCTATCTTTAATTCTCATCTTATTTGGGTTTGGTGTTTATCACCGAAAACACTTTTATTCAATATCATTAGTTTAAGGAGCAGCAAATATATTCCCCCGCTGTCAAAAGTGAACCAAGCCGTACTAGCTGCGGTGCACTGCTATAAACCTTATACACGCGCGCGACACCACTTGTGCGACGGCGCACTATCTAATATCTTCTCATATCAGATGGCCACCCCATGATATTTGCGTGTTTGCTTACTGAACACCGCCCACTGAATAAGAATGGACCACTTGATTACTTTACAAATAACCACAAATAACTATATAAATTTAAGTTCAATTCGAGTGATAATGGTCGGATAATTGAACCAGGGAGTCATGGGAAAGGTTTCAAAAGTACTCATGTAAAGTATACAGGACAGAAAGTCAAAACTATTATACCCTTCTTCATAATATATAGTCCTCTTTTGAACAAGCAAGGCTCTATAAACCTTTTAACTGGAACATGAACATTTCAGACGTCCGCTAAACTGCATATATAATTTGTTTGTCTGATTCTAGCCTGGTAATATTTCATATTCTCTGTGATATTTACACTTGCAAAAGTCAAGTGCGTTTGTTCTGAGACAAAGACAATCTAATATTATGAATTTCATATGCCTCATTGGCTGATTTGCAACGCGAGCAGGTATGAATAATGAAGTATTTCTAACCACAAAAGAGCTGAAAGTAAGAGTCGGGATTGAAACAAAAACAAATTGTCTATAGTCTATAAAAGTTTAATAGCTAAAAAGATGTTCAAAAGACCTCTTCTAAAAATGCAAAACATCTTAACAAAACTTGAAACGTTGACTTAAGGGAGGTATTAAAAGGGTAAAGGGATATTCAAGCTAAGTCAATGTACCAGATTTCACTCTTAGAGGTACTGTCAATACATATAGCACGTAGGGATATAATTTGCTTTTAAAGATTAAAGCAAAAGTCAACATTAATATATCCATAACATTATTTCCCCTTAACATTGTATGGTATGCCGTTGGCAGCACAAACATGTCTAGTCTTTGAGGTTTTACATTTAATATTAAACAACTCTCTCTCTCTTTATAGAACGCGTTTTGCATTCCCTTCAAGTCGTATGGTGAAGGTTCCTACAACAAAAATTTCGGGGCTCAGCCGGAGATGTGGTTATTATGTTAACACTACAATTAAAACAAAAATTAAAAATGCTCCAGAAGTTGCCTCAATTATTCAACAAAGATTTTTTTTTTTTTCTTTACAGACGTATCATAAATTTAACTCTGGATAGAATTGTCACAGGAACTTCACTGATAGATATACCCTCAGTCTCGATTTTTGATTGATATTTTTTAGGTTCAAAGTGTGCGATTCACAGTTATTGTTTTATAATGTGTTTCCAGAGGTTGCTAGATCGTGAACCCACACAAAAGCGTAAAGTACGAAAATTACATTTTACTAACATGATAAGAGAAAGTGTCTTATGACTCAATACCTTTGAGACACCGCTCATCATCTATGAACAATTTTTTTTTTATTTCAGCTCGAATTGTAAGCAAAATTGACTGCTTGATGTGAAATCTTTATCAACTCACAAACACATTATGAAAATTAGGGAATATTACAATTTTGGCAAATGTTAAAATATTCAGTGCCTCTGTTAGCTACACGTTTTTTATCAGGCGTGTGTCTTGGCAATTATGTTATCTTTGTGAGAACCCCCTCCTCACCCCATGGGAAATCACGCTTATCTCTAGCACAGAATGCCTAACAAGAATATTCAAACAAGCCAACAGGTTAGCTGGTCGATGTTATCGATAATAATAATGAGTATAAAATAGCTATCTGATTTAGTGTATACTGAGAGTTTACATAATACAACATGTGCACAATCTGGGGAAGAAGCCGACCCAGATCGCTCTTTATTCTCGTTACATCGCTTTATACAATGCATTATTCAAGCTCAACCAGTGTGCCGGATTTCACTCCCAGACATACTATTAACGCATATAGCACGTGGGGATATAATTTGTTTTTAAAGATTAAAAAAGCAAGAGTAAACATTAATTAAACCCCCATATCCACAACATATCTCTCCCGTGAGTATGTAATGTATGCCGTGGCCATTAATAAAATAGTCTATTTTAATATGTTCCACAGACTTATATAAACAACTCTCTTTTGTGCCTCATGTTTGCGGACGGCTTTAAGTCGCGGGGTAAGATCTACCGACATTTTGCAGCGGGGAAGTTGTTAATGGGGAATATAATGTTACGGGCCTTACATTATTGGTGCTCTCCAGAAGTTGACCAATTATTCAACAGTTTCTCTTGGCAGACGTGCGAAATTTACTCTGGATAGAATTGTCACAGTAAACTAACTGATAGATATACCCTTAGTCTAGATTTTGATTGAATCTTTTTAGGTTTCCAAGTGTACGGGCGTTCAAGTTATTGTTATTATGATGTTTATTCAAAGGTTACTATATCGTGAACCCACACAGAAGAGTGAGTGGATAATTACATATTTTAATAACGATGAGAAGTTTTGTAATATCCACCTTTGAGACGGTTCGCATCATCTATGGATAAATCGTTATTTATTTTTAATTTCAATTGAATATTAAGCAAAACGACTGTTTGAAAGTGGTGGAATCTTTATCACTCAAACACACTAGACAAGATATGGAATATTCATTTTGTGCAAGTGCAAAATCTTGGTGCGCTCCTGTTGCTATAGAGCCTGATCAAGCATATGTCTTGACCATTGTTATCTTATAAAGTTCTGTTCTACTTTAAAAGCATCATAGGAGAAGAATTTGCAGCAGCAAATTCTGTATGATTTGTCTCGGAGTGACGCATATCATAACATGTAATGCCATTCCGGAGACGTCTCAAACAGTTTCATTGTTATTATCTTCATCACTACAATACCTTATACCCAAACAAAAACTAAAGGACCACTATCAGTGATTTGAAAAATATTTTGAAATTTGCAGGAATAGCGTCAAAGTGGGATAGTCCGTGAATTTCTCCTACGTTACCTTTTCCGCTGTAGAATTACCAGAAAAGGAAGAAAACGGCAGTGTTTTTAAAGATACGATTCTCCATTCAATCCGCGTGGTGTCGTAAATTGGTCCGTCGGCCACTAATACTAAAATCTCCGATCCTGTCCCTTAGTAGGTTGCTTCTGGTCTTCTCATTTGCCGGGTATGTTAGGATAACCTGTACTTGTTACATACATGCAAAATCTTGATTTTTTGATGATTTTTTTCGTTTGCTGATGTAGTCAACTCACTGATAGTGTCCCTTTAATCTGCACAAAAGAAGATGGTTTAATAAATGATTGTTATTCATCAGAACAAACAGTCGAAAAAAACTCCATTCTCCGCGTTCGGAGTAGGAATATCAGTAACAGTATGCCTTCAGGAGGCGTATTAACATTTCATTATCACCAATCTTTCAATCAGTAACAATCACGTTACCCAAACAAATTAACTTAATCTGCACACAATATAACTGTTTAATTAATGAGTTTTTATAATATAATTTGTAAATACAGAACCAAACCGGGTAATCGTTTTCTCATCCTTTCTGGTGATTTTAGTTAGCGAAAAACAATGTGAAGGTATCAACCTTCACCGGGGTTTAGGGTATGCCGTCAAATTCGAGGTTACGGGGTGGGGTGGTTGCCACCCAAGATATGTTGTAGTACATTTTTGAAAATTATTATGCATGTATTTCTCTAAACTCTATAATTTAGTAACACTAGTCAATTGCTATCAATTAGAGCTGAAAACCGCATGAAAATCCGATATTCCTAACTTTTTTAGCCCGAACTTCGATTTTCGCCTATTTTTTCTGTGAAATGCCAATTTGGGGCCGACTCGCGGACTTTATTACGTCATTCTGACGCCATACTAGATAGTCCTTTATTGATATCAATGAACAGAGTATGGACCATAGGCTATAAATTGTATCAAAATCATAAGCATCGGTGCTTTACAACACGAATTCTCGAGGGGGGGTGGTAACCCCCTTGGTAAAAAACCTGTTACAAAACAGGCTTGGTAAGAACGAGGGTTAATTAACTAACAAAAAAATTGTTATCAAGGGATGAAAAAAATAACGATTCCTCTGGTGAAAAGTACACACAAATGATTGTGATATTTGCCAAATGCAAACCGACTTATTTTTGTAAATTGAATCAAAAATGATATACCTTTACTTAGAGCAAAATAATACTTACAGACTAACATTACATGATATATCTAAGAATATCATTCAAACAGTGGATTAAACATTGAATTTTCCATTTTCGTTGAGAGAATGGTGATTAAAATAATTTCAATTCAATTTGCGAATGTGTAACTCAATCTTTCTCATGTACAGTAAAAAGTCAACGCTTCTTTCCGTTTTCATATATGTTTCACAAAACTATATAACTTACATTACACTCTCTAAGATCAATTATTCCTACATTGGATTGATAATTGAATTTTCCATCTTGTTGAGATAATCGTGATAAATAGGCAATTTGGAAATGTGTAGCAACCCGCTTCTCATGTACACTAAAAGTCAACGCCTCTGCTCATATTATGTTAACGTACAACGTGATCGTTCAATAGGTGCAAAGCCAAAAGATACATTACTTTAGCAAAATATATGACCTTTTAAATTTTCAAAAACACGTATTGGAAGCTTAAATTTTTAAATGGGTAACTGCTTTTAATTTGATTTATTCTGATTCTAGAATATAAATCACATGATTTTAAAATACTATATACACTGACATGACAGTCGCTAAGATCATTATTCATAATATTGGATACATTGAATTTTTTCCATTTGTTTGAGAAAATGGTGATTGAAATAGGCAAATTTGAAATGTGTAGCACAATCTTTCTCATTTACACTACAGTCAACCGCCTCTGCTCATAATTATGTTTGAAGTACCTCACTGAGTGCGTTCAACAGGTGCAAAGTCATGTAATGATTGCGCAAATTATTGGAGGACATTTTTTTATGATCATCAATGAATTTGCAAAAAATATGTCATAAAACATATCCCATGTTTGCGCGTGACTTATTATGCGGAATACATAAATACATTAAAAAGCGATACTCAATCTCGCAACCAGGTCCAATTATGCTTCATACTTTTTAACCATCAACCACGCAACGGAATCATTTTAAAATGTCTGATAAAAGAACATAATGTAATGACACGTACATACAAGCGTTGTTACTTATACAAGTAAGTTTTCAAGCGAGACGCAAATTATGAATTGTACCAGAAATAAAATATTTAAAAGCCCGATTAAATTGCTGACGAACGACAAAAATATTTCTTATTGTCATAATTTACTAATTACGTTAACATACACCACCCCACCCATTTATCTAAATGCTTAAAAAAATTGCAAAAGATTGGCAGCCTAGTATTTTACCATTCTATTTAAATGAATTTTTTAAGCCAGATCTACCTTGTTGCACTTCACATAGGCCTTTCACGGAAGCTAAATTAATTGCCCTCCAGATCATCCAACATGAGCGTAGAATACAATACATGCATTCACCTGGTCACACCTGAACAGTTCTATTTCTGCAGGTGATTCCTTTTGTATTTTTTCCCCCCCCCCTCTGCATGCTGGGTTGTTCTGGAGGACAGGTCTGGTCAAGTTAACCTATTGACCTCCTGTGAAAACCGCTCTATGTCAGTGCAACAAAGTTCGTATCTGCGTAGACAACACTTTCTGACACTCGCACTGTTTTCAACTTAGAGCCGGTGTGGCAGGAGATATTGTCCGCCGGTCTCACAGTCCGGGAACATGAGGAATAGGGCACTCAATTCGATCAGTTGACTCTTCACGTAACATTAGTTTTTCATCACGCGTTATTTCGTTGTCGTCGATGGAGCCCAGACTGTGGTTCTCCGGACCATATCTCCTATCACACCGGGCAAGTGGCAGCTCATTAATTAAGATGTATATAAGCTAATTATTCGGCAATCAACTTAGACCTAAACGTTTTGAAAAAAATAACTTAAATCACTAACACCCTAATGATTAATTTAAGTATGTTTCAAAAGATGGAATTTGTAATTGTTTAAAAAAAAAAAAAAAAAAAAAAAAAAAAAATAGTCTACTATACTAGCAGAATCAACTAACAAATGCTGTCTATGGAGGACGCAATGTTCAGCATTTGTGACTTTGACCAGGCATTGCTGGTGATTAAATCGTATTCAAGTGTGTATAACATAATCAGTAGCGTCGTTAAAAACTGACGATTCTTGAACATTATATAACTGAAAAGGTTTGGTTATGGTATTCCATCCATGCGCTACTTCGTTCAGGCACAACTATATACTACATACAATCCTGCTCTATTTTTTTTCGTGGGTCGAACAAAATGGCAACAATGATGCGAAGGATATTTGAACGCGTTACTTACTGTATTTCAATGAATCATTGATTTTGTTTTTAATATTGACACATTATTTTTTAAAAACAAGAAATATATTGAAGCATAAATATGCATTATTCGGGACTTTCACTTTTAAATTATATCTATCCTTTTGTTTTGTTGCCAAAAACACATCCATTTTGCAAAACAAAAAACCAATACATTAATATACTGTCGGTCGAGTTTCGAATATTGAAAATTGTTTATAGATACCAGTATATGGAGATATTTTAAGGTCTATTTTTGAAATTCGATAAAATGGATTGTGTATGTGGTTTTTTGATGTAGTCAAAAACCACATCCCTATATAAGTTTTATAAGAAAGGTATTTCAATTTTGCTATTTTTTAAAGTTCCAATGGGTAACCGTGTGGACGTGACTGATGACTCACTCTTTCCTCTTTAATCATGGCGGCTCAATTACTGTAATAATGCCTCGTCCCCCGATTCATTCTATGTTGCAGTATTAATGGCTCATAGAAGTTATGAATCTATGAAGGGTTAGCATCATACTTAATCAAACGAGCCGAGTAGGGCAAATGAAACATGCCACAGAAATGATTAATGCATCTCCTCTCATGCGGCAATTGTTTTAAATTCATAAAGGAAACCAACCGCCAATACTTTGATCTGGCGTAATTACCATTTACGAACGACGCGTGCTTGAATTGTTTCTATTATTGATATCCTAGCGTTCACTGTTTAAGGGTAGAACCTTATGCCTACCTCCCTAAACTTAGTGCCAAAGATGAGCCTGTTCATAACATATTTTCAAGCCTTTGCCGCTAATCAATAACAAAATGCTCTAGATGGAATCAGTGATTTAATATGCACAATATATTTTGCAATATCTTCTCAATATATTTTTGTTTACAAATAACTTTTATTAGTCAGAAAATGACACAATATCATTGATAATAACATAAACGTTCATATCATCCATGTTATTGTACCATTCTTGATCTGCGAAAAAAAAACATATTTGCAATTATGTTAGTACATATTGTGTCAGTTCAAGAATTCATCACATTTATTCACTGTTACTGATTTTTTTACTGGACATTAAAAGTTTTATTTGCTCGTCACCAATGTCGAGCAACACCACTTCATATTGTTGCAAATGTGGACTCCCAAAAGGCAACTTTTGTAAGTCCTTCGCATTAAAAAGATAACTTAATTGAACCATCTTCCAGCTTTTTAATGTCATGTAAACTAAGATCATTTATCTGTACGGGAGCAAAAATGAATAATAATAAAAAAGAAAAGTTTTAGCACAACAACCGGTGGACATTCTGTATTGATTCTGTGAGAATTATGTTTATAAGAACCAAACAATTTAGGATCCTATCTAAAATAAGTTAAAATATGTAACCTCTGTAGGCAATGTTCATGTCATTATTTGTTTATTGGGTCGCCTTTTTTGGGGACACTTACAGTCCTCCAATTCTGTCTGACCGTCTTGCCAGTATGGTAGCTGTAGCAGTGTTGCCCGGCTTTCCAAGGTTAAAGTTGCGGGAAAAAAAGTTTCTCATTCGGATAATAGAAGGCCAATTGCTACAGGAGTAAGTAATGAGATTGTCACTTGGAACCTTCATAGGATATGAGGTCAAGGGTCACATACTAAAGTCAAAGGTAATCTGAGGTCAGTAATAAAATAACAATGGCTGCAAAAATTAAACGAACGTTACTGCCCAATTGCAACCAAACTGGGGCCATACAGGCAAATGGGGGATCTTCAAATGAGAATTAGGTCTAGGGTCACTGCAAAAATGTCAAAGACATCTGAGGTAAACTGTAAAAAAGGCTGACAATATATGATAAAATTGGCAGAATTTTCAAGTTGAATTGCCAAAAGGGGTCACATATTATACCTAGGGACCTGGGATCTGTGATGAGGTCAAGGTCAACATGCAAAGATTTCAAGGTCGTAACATACGATAGAAACCTTGCAAAAAGGCGATACGTATGATTTTGCGACAATAATTGTTGCTTTGTTTTAATCGTGTAGAAATATCAAAAACATACCAAACTGCTGATTTTTTATTTGGGATGAGTTTCTTTAAAAAAGGGGATTTTTTTTTTCTGAGAGCCTGTCCTTTATCAAACTGTAGCACTTTTTTTTTTCACCCAATTTACGTAGTTATGGGTTATGGCCTCACACATTTTAACACATTATAATGTTCGACTCCATCCTAAAATCTGAAATGGTTATATATCAAACACTAGTGATTGTTAAAAAATGAACGAAAGCACCTATATAAACGGGGTCTACACACCGATAGAAGCTCTTCACAACATATTTTGTAGATTACACGAACAGCCTATAGCTCAAAATTAATTAGTTAAATTAGTAGAAATAATGGAATAAAATTATAAGCATCTGCGGGGTATTCATGTTAAGCTATAGGGCCGCTTTGACAAGCAATCCATTGTCCGCGGCAGGTGTGTGCTTTAGAATGTCATCATGTCTGGAATCCAATTTTCTTTCTGTACCTGGTAATACGATAGTTGTCTGGGCTTCACCTGCCACAATGTGCGATTCGATTTTAAGGCAGTGGGGATGCTTAATAAATACTCAGTGTCTATTATTGGTAATATTAGCTAATCTATTCCGTACAATGACTATATCATTCATGTGTTACGAATATGGGTGTAATATCGTGTTTATAACATATACTGACCAAACATATAGTTTAGCCTTTTCCTTTGACAGTGTTTGGCCTTCATATGACTTGAGTTAAAAGTTATTATATGGTAAGGATTGTTAGTCACATCTTATAACTCACACTGGAACGCGTTAGGACTCCTCTTATCAAAACGGTTCCCCTATATTAAGCGGTCCGAAAGTGGTGGTATTGTGAGACATCTTTGATGCCTTTAATTTAAACACACTGCAGGGGTTAATAGACACCAATAAACTCATTATACACTGTAGTTTATGGAAAAATGGCAACTTCGTGCCATGTTTCTTTCACATTTAAAACTCTCACAGAGGGAAAACAACATAGCACACCAAAGTGACAAAGTAAAATCACCAAATGAACAAATTTTGAAACTTGGGACCAGAAAATTTTAGTTCACGAATCAAAAAACTCGAAGCAGTCAAAACGGCCCAAACACAAGATTCCCTATTGTCGCTAAAGCTGGTAGTGGGCAAATCGATATGAAATTGATGAGCGCGGGGAGTAAATTGCTCAAACTCACTGTCCAAATGGCACTTAGTTTGAGGAAAAAAATACCATTTTAGCATTCACTATGAAAATTCATCAATTTCTATATAACTAGTGCTTTTTTTGACAGTTTAAAGCAATTTTTTTAAATGGGACAGGCAAGAAAGTAGTCCGTAACAGGATTTTTATATTACGGCAGCCATGGTGTGCTATGAGCAGGACTTCAGTGCTAGCTAACACATTATTTTGTGTTTGGTGTACCCTCCCCCCCACCATGAAAACATTAATTTTGAAACTCAAATTTAAAACCTCAAAATGTCCCTTTGTTCCCTTGTCCCCTTTTTCCCCAAAATTAAAAAACATTAAAAACGTCATTGCCATCATATTTTATCACTATCACATTTTATGATTTTATCAGCCATGCAAATTTGCAATGAAGACGAAAAGGCAGATGTAATTCTTATCAGTGTATCGCAGCTAGTACAAGCTCGTAGAATGAAATAACCTTAACAGTGCTACTTAAATTATCCTAATCATACCTTGACACGATTCATACAATAAACCCGTTATGCATACAAGCGCTGAAGGGTACAAGTCGTACCAAATTGAGGAGACTGACAAATCTAATGAAACCCGCCAAGGGAATGAAACGGGTCTTCTCTTGAAACGCATTATTACGTGTGGCAAATCTTGGAAAAAGAACAATACCACGGGTTGGGTTGGGGGGGGGGGGTTTGATATTGCTTTTATACAACTCCTTATATGATTGATTTTCTTCTTACATTCAGCTTGTAGAATTAATACAAGTATCTCAGAAAAAAAATTCTTTTATTATTTTGATAGAAAATATAAGTGTTATCTAATTATTTTTAATTGTTTGGCACGTGGGAAACGTATCCGAGGGTTGTTACCAGGCTTTCAAAGTGACCGCAGCAGGTAAAGGTCCTAAAATGTCAATGTGCTTTAGAACATACTATAGAATAACCAAATTTGTGACCAAAACGACTGTTGACCTGAGCCAGCAAAATGCTGAGGTTTGTAGATCAAAGGTCAGTCTAAGGTCAAAGGGGTCCTCCACTCGGCAACTCCACTGGTAGATATATATATATTATATATATATAGATATATATATGAGATCGATGATATATTATTTTATATATATATGATATAGTATATGTAACGACACCCGCTATGATATAATACTTATAATCATTTTTGATGCATATCCCCACGTTTGCACAGATAATTGTCTTTGAGGGGTGCCCAATCTATAACTGATAAATAACAGGCTAGAGAACCAAACGACCATCTTGATTCGACAGCTCACTGGGGCGGTGTGTAGCTACGGGTAAATTTAAAAGCCCATCACTCTTGCGTAAACTTCACAGCATGGAAATGCCTGCCCACGTTGATTTCGCCAGGCTACTCGCGTTATAAATAATCCTTAGACATCCAAGACTCGCAGGCATGGTTTGTTTGAAAGTTTACCGTCGCAAAGATCGGCTACGATGTTTGTTTGTTTTTTTCACATTTTCAATATGGGCGTTCAAAATAGCCTAGGCTCCCGGGCCCGGGGGGGGGGGGGGGGGGGGGGGCTTTCGTAGTTTCTATGGCGAGTGTGTGCAATTTACACAATTGTCAAGTTTTTTTCAAATTAAAACAAGGTAATTTTTGGATTATAATCTATTTTGAAAATGAGAAGCTATGAAACTGCCAATCCTTCCCACAGGAGCTTGCATAATAATGAATTATTAACAAAAAAACAAAACTCCAAAAATACAAAGGTAAAAATAAATAATTAATTTGAATTTTAGTACCAGTACAAATGAAATGTTAGAATATTTGGACAACTTTAAATTGAATTCAATTATAATTTAAAACATAAGGCATTTAAATGGTCCCCACTAACCATTAACCTTTTAAAAAACTGTTTTCCACGAAGGTCCACAAAATATTTTTATAATCTGTGCTACTCTTAGATTTCTAAAAATAGTACGATTGCACCAAAACTACCTATCGCAACCCTTTAAAAATGAATCAATACATTACTGATAGGGACGTCATTTGTCAATCCTCTCTTGCCCTAGTATAGTCATTCGTTTGTAAACCTTGCTGTCAGACGTAGTACGAGGTATAAAGACCTTCAAATATTTATCATGGCAATTCAATGTTCTCTTTTGAGAATTTCTAGCAATTCCTTTTATTCCATTTATTTTTACTTAATATAAATATTAATTTTGAAAATAATCAAAAATAAGTATCAGTGAACGATCATTTGCAATCAGAATGTCATTAATGTACACAATTATTAATGTAACCAACCATTAAAAACGTTAGTTGTACTGAGTATGATTTAATGAATGATAGGCCTTAGCACAATTTGTACAATAACATGGCATAGTGCCGAGCAAGTATTAGAGGATAAGGTCATCTTAAAGAGAGTGTAGAGAATGCGACGCACTTAGGGAATACGATCTGCTCTTTAAACTCATAATCGTCTGTTCATCAATTTAAATATGGTACAAAGCATAATATGTGATGTTGCTGTACAAGAACTCTCATTGATTAATTGGCCTCATATAAACAGCTACAATGGCCTTAACTTCTTCGCGTGCGTACCTTTAGGCTTGTGATAGTTAGATTCCACACAGGCACAAGCTAGGTGAATTTAAGTAAATTGAGATTTTCCATCTATTGATAGACTACGGGTACTGCCGTTATTCGTGCTCGCTTAGTAAGAGTTTTCTGGTCCAGTGTCCGCCGCATAAATGGACTTTATTTCATTTTTCCCTATTTTCTCTTGCTTTTTTTCAGTACCACACGACGTGTGTTATAAAAAGCAACAACAAACATATGACGGGTGCCTTTATTTTCATGATAAAACTTCAACAGGTCAAGTTGTTTCTGTCGCATTTTTCAAAAGAGAAAATAACCTTTACGTGTAATCGAAATATGATGCAACTGTACCTGGGAG
>JAMKCH010014996.1:0-24541 GCA_023653785.1 Ophioderma brevispina | reverse complement strand
ACCAGGAACAAAGTCGAGGGGGGAAGACCTTGGATAATTTAATCGCCATTAGCGCTGAATTTGGTAAATAACATAAACAAGGAAATTTAGATCATAATGCCAGAAAACGCCGATTATGAATATGCGCAGTGTATACCCAACACGAAAAGTCGAGATGTCTAAATTAAACTCAATGTGACGGCATCAAACGTGTCCGCCACCCTGGTAGAAAGTCAGGCAAGTCAATTAAGGTATGCCAAAAAGCGGTCGCAATCGTCAATAATTACACAACAAATTTTAACAATCACAAAACAAGGAAAATAATTGATGGGGAGTGCCCGTAGGCCTATAGGCAATTTCATATTATCACTTAACCATAAAATGTTGTTTGTACTTACCTGTAGACCTACGTTAGTTTTTAATAAAAAAAAGCAGTTGAATCCCCCAAAGAACGCGACACGAAATCACTATGGCGCCTCCCATTTGTTACCAAGTTGGGGTCCCTTTAGCTGAATAGTACCCGGTAGTTTATCTTTCCATGGAATAATACAGTAACAAGTTCATAACACAGATTACACTCGCACAGTACAAGAACTTGGTAAACTGGGAATTCCCCTCTTTCCGTAAAAGTCGGAAACCTTTTCTAGAGCAGCATGGGAACTTTTAACTTTACTTTTTACGGACCGGCGGGTAAATTTTTGGTAAAATTTTTTACTGAACTGTAAACGTTATTGTAATTTCTAAACGTGCATTGACCCTTCCGTTCGTCGTACATGTTTTTAAACTGACAGTCCTCGCACTAGTTATAATTAAGTTTTAGAGAAAAATACAAAGTATCAGTGGAAATCTTATAAAAGCAACATGTTTTGCTTGGGAGGAAGTGTCAACAATCTTGACTCTGTTAGTTACATCCTTTACCCCCGGCACATGACTGCCTTTCTTGATAATTTTGATTGCTTAAATTACATGTTCTAGTCATTTAAAAATTAAAGGTGCAACTAGAAATTTTGAGGCGCACCAATATTGTATCACACTAGTGAATTCATATAGATAAGATACTCAATAGATTCTTACCTTGAATTGGGCTACAGAATGCCTTAAAAGAGAGAAAAAAAGGCGATTCTGATTTGCTTATATTTCAATATAACATAGGCTGAATTTTCTTAATTTGCTCTATACAAAATTAGAACTTTCAAAATTTTTGTACGAAAAGAAACATTTCTCACTTAATGCCTTTCGGATGGGTTATTTTGATGGAAAGCTTTACTCAGGCAAAAAATATTACGTTAGATTTTTTAGGGACACCTGTTATGGTGAAATCCTCTCGTTGCACCTTAGGTAACCAATTAAATAGAGTTAAATAAAGATTATACTAAAGGGCTCTTCACCCTATTCCCCTCTCTTACCCATGGTGGCTGATTGGCTCAATAAATCATAGAGCCTTTTTTGTAGCCATCAGCAAGTGGGTCTCAGTTGTTGACCCTCATTGCCCCTTTGCAGGTTATTGAAGTCGCTCTGAATTAAAAATTTTGACTAAATTATGAGTGATTTATTGTATTATAGCTTATTGAAATTAATGAAAATGCATTCAAAATGAGTCCAAACAAGCCTATTGTTTAGTCAGGTGTTTTTATATGGCTTCCTAAAATTCCTGTGGTTATTTGGGAATTCATCTTGTGAAACCAACGGACTTGTGTGTGTGTGTGTATTAAGCAGATACAGACTTCTCACAAAAAAAAAATACAATCAAAGATTATTTGTGACCTAAAAATTTTAAGTTCATCTCAACTGGAGTTTTATATTGATTCTTTTTTAGGAGTGTTCCAGCTTCCAAGAGATTTTTTAGTTGGTGTAATTTTGGGGGTGTGGTTCAGGATTTATGTCTAATTATCTGAGACAGTTGAAAACCTGTTTTGCCAGTTTCGGCTATCCTGATATCAACAAAGTTGCCATTGAAAAATCACCTTCAAGACATTTCTTTATATTGAAAAATTAAAATAAAATATAGTGCTGCTTCTTGTGATAATACCATAATTTATAACCTTATAATGTCGCAATTGCTAATCAATACAGTCATGTACATGGGAATTGCAATTTCCAAACAGTCTTGTTTGTCCTCAGCTTTACTCTACTCCGGTTTTTCAGCAGAAGGTATAACCATAAAAAACACCCTTGTTGAAAAGCAAACTGAGACCTTTGAATACAACCATCTTATCCTTATTGCTCTTTGTTGAACCTGCTTTCTTCATCATATTCCTCCTGGCATCTTGGAGGCAGTGGGGCATGGGAAAGGGTATTTTGTCCCTCCACATTAGACGTTGGTCCACACATTTGTTCCTCAACAGACTTGTAGGCTGTTACCTACGTTTCAGCAGTCCAATTCCCCAAATTACCATGAATTCATGATTATTGTGCCCCTGAGAGTGAGTCCCCCTCTTGCACCCACAACATAATATTTCTGGTGCTTTCAAACTGACAAATTATATATTATTAGTTCAATGCATGATAATACATTCAACTCGTAGTCTGTACATATTCTTTGCCTTGAAAAGGGTTTAATCCACAATGATGCTGACACGCCTTTATACCTTGAGTTTCTTGAACCTTCAGTGAAACTGGCCCAAGTGTTATTTTTCTCCGAGTGGTATTCAACTGACAATATCTCCGCTTAGGTTCCATCAAATTGTATGGAATAAAATCGAGGATTTAGCTTAGGATCTTGTCCAAACCAAAAATAAAGTCAAAATATCTAACAATTTATATACAAAACATTTTTATTTTTTATACTTTTTAGTTGATTGTATGTTTTTATTTGGGACAGTCCTTTACAGAATCTACCATACTATCTTCCCTACTGTTGTTGTTTTTTATTGATTTTCATGACACTTGGACACAATGACCCTTGGGTAGTGTCCCCCATTTGTTGGGTGACCTCATGCGACATTTGTCGCCTTCACACCACAAAGGCAGATGACACACAAGTTACGTTTGTGTTTTTCTTATAAATAGTCTTTTCCAAGGAGAAAATCAGAAAAATCCAGGAAAATAATGAAAAATTCATGATAAAAAACCTGTTTTGGTCAAAAATGGGTCCATGAAATTTTGTGCCCACATATAAACATTTTGAGCTTGAAATGACATAATATCTCATAAATCAGGCAATTTTTTTTGTTTTTTTTTGTGAAAGCAAAATGTTTTTTCCTTCGTGTCCTCAAGAAAACATTTAATCCTACAACCGAAAAACACTTTGCCCAATAGATAATATTTTGCCCCAATTCAAGGCCTGGATTGTCTCACTCTCTGCTGACAGGTTTTTTCCAAACCCTGCTGGCATCTCGGGGAGCGAGTCGGCCATCTGACAATATTAATTTTCATTTCTCAGTTGTTTTCATCAGTCTTTTGGTTTGTTTCCCGGTTAACACCCTCATTTCTTGATAATCTTCTCCATGGATTGCCTTCCTTCAGAGCTATCGGCAGAACTACTTCACATAAACGGCTGATAATTTGTCTAATCACTTGTGTTTTTGCAATGTTCTTGAATTCCAGCAACTGCTGTTGGTCTTTAATGGATCCTTGTATTGTTTTGATAATTACTCTGATAAATATTTGGGTCTATAATTATTACTATATAATAATGATATAGGAGCAGTGTCTTTACTGTAATAACCAATCCATTTTAATTTCTAATGCACCTTAGGCATTCTGATATCATTCTTAAGAAAGAAGTTGAGTAGGTATAAAGGTTAATTATATTAAACTGATAGAGCAACAGAAAATTGGCTGTTGCAGGGAGAACATGTAGAATTTGATCTACAATAAGTTTGCATTTAATCATTAATTGGAAGTATTTCAAATGTACAACACTGCAGTCATTAAAGGGTAGAACCGGGCAATCCCTTGGGCCCAGGAATATTTCAAAAATTCTTGTAGCAAGCTGAAGACCCAAAGAACAATGGATTTAGGTAATCTGTCTGGGAGACTGAAGATAAAAATGAAAATTATTCCTGTTCTGTTTTGTTGAGATGTAGGCACAGAAAGCTTATGAAAATGCATCCTCTTAAAGAGACATGAGGAGATTTCCAGAAAGAAGCGCCCCCAATTTTTCTCGAACCTAGGTTTTTTTACATATTTGGAATGCTTACCAATGTATTAGATCACACCTGAAGTGAATAAGCCGAATACGCCGTCTTAATGCAATAAGATGATGATTTAGTAGTTTCTGTCGTGCACGATACAAAGTCAAAGCATTGTTTTCTATGGGGAACGATTAAGATAGCAGGCAAATTCAAAACAAGGTTTGCGGTTTTCTTTTGCACCTGTTTTGTCCAATAAACCTTCCAAACGTTCTCGGTAGGTGGTCTACAACCGATCCAGTGAAATTTGAGAGAAATTCATATCCTAAAAAAAAATCTCCTCCTGTCACTTTAAAGATATCTTCACAGCGTGTCATCAATTTCTTTTGTCTCTGCAAGATCCTAATCAACTGTCAGTCCTATTGAATTAGAGAATGTCAGCTTAAGTTGCAAGTGTGAGATTTTGACAACCACTCATGCTCCTGGAGCATAGGTTGTGGCAACCGTTCCAGAGCGAGCTATTCGTTATATTGAGTGCTGACCACAATAGCAGTAGCGATTTATTCCGTAAATGTTATTAGAATTGCAAACCTGGCACACAAATCCTCGCTGGTCTTGTGGTTAGGTAGTTGACCTCATAATACAGTGGTCTCAGGTTCGAATCTCGCTACTGCCTCTTTTAAAATATATAAAATTTTCATTATTTTTTCAGGTTAGAGGGAAAAATTCTAAGTCCAAAAGAGATAAGAAATAATAGCTGCCCTTTGGGGTTAGCGAGGGAGACCTGCTCCTGGAGCATGGGTGGTGGTCAAAAACTACCGCATGCGCATAAGTTGATGGAGAATTGGACAACAGATCTTTTCAAGAGGTTGTAAACTAAATCAAATTGAAAGCTCTGCAGGAGCTAACCAAGTTATGGTCCATTTGAATCCATTGATTATATGTATCCCAGTAGTCAAAAAACATGCTGAAGTAAAACCCATGGTGACATGAGCCAATGTTTCTTTGCTCCCATCAGCTGTGATATAAATTAGGATTCCGTAAGGAACCAGTGTCGGATTCATATCTCGTATATTATTAAGTTAATGTTTGTGTTTTCTGAGTGTTTTCTTGGTGACTCTTACTGTGAATTTTAGTGTCACTCCTTTTCCTATTTATTATTCTTAAATTGAATATGTCACAGTCTATCTAGATTAGCTGTTACAATCTATATGTTCTAAATGAATGCTAACAGAACCACAGTAATTTGTCCCCAAGAATAATTTGTGATTATTGAAATTCTATATGTTTTGTCAAGAGAAGTGTTAGGGTTTACATCTATTATTTTTTAGTGGTTTTGCTCATTTCTTCCTAGATCCATGCTTGAGTTCTAAAAAGTAGTTGAGAATATTTATCTAATTGGAAAATTGATCAAAATAGCACTTTTTTCACTTTGTGGGTTTTTTTTTTTCTTTTTTTTTCCTATTTATTTTGATTGAAATAAAGAACTCTAACTTATTTGTTGTTGAGTTGAATCCTTTTGTGTCATTACAAACTGAAAAATAAATTGCTCTGGAGTCTGTTCCCCAAACTTTGCATGACGCCTACGTGTATACTGAACCTTGTATATGTCCTTCATAACAGACCTTTTCGTACCAGTTACACAGTGCTGTATGACAAATTTGGTCCCACTCGGAAACTCCGGCATAGACGTACGAGATGCATGTATAATACGACCTAGTTTCGTAACGGGACCCTTGGAAAAGTCGGCTTTTTCAACACATTCCTGATATATGTTTTGTAGATGTTCAAATGCTACTTCCGGGGCAGTAGCTAATCGAATGATCACTTAAAGGGCATTTAATATTATCATTATTTTTCCTATCTTTCCTATCTTAAAGGGCTTTTATGTGTAATTTTTGTGTCTCCCTGCATACTTACTTGAATATGATGAAGCCGTTGCACGTTGCACATCATACCCCGCCCCATCAAGTAACCGTGGAAACAAACTTGCGTTTGATGGTAGGTTTAAAACTTATCCCCGCTGGCTTGAAAAGCAGATAAGGGGGATTATGCTACGTCAAGGCGTGGCGGCCACCCAAACATCTTGTGGAACGCGATAACCTGGACCCATGAAGGGTTATGGTGATGTAACATGGCGGGTGGGATCGGACTGTCATGCCCTTCATCTGATTAGATTAAAATGGGTGTGGCATATGCTTTAAAATTAGGTACCTAATTTGAATAATTAATGAGTTAATTTGGGGTATTTTTGCCCAAAAAGCTTGTGAAAAAACTATCTGAAGATCCATGAGTCCGATTTGGATGAAACTTGGTGGAGGGGTGGGGAATCCTGTACTCTCAAGCGCTGATTAGGTTGTGGCACATGATATGCTAATTAAATAGCTAATTTGCATTTATGGGCTAAATTTTGGGGTATTGTGGGGGTTTTGGGATGAAGGGGGCTTGTGGTGGTTAAGGTGGGTTGCACGAGTTTAAGGGGGGTGTTCCCAGCGTTTAGGGGGGTTGTGCGGGTGTAAAGGGGATTCTTTGGGTTTATTTAAGGGGGGTTTTGGGTTAAGGGTTTTGTGGCAATAATAACACGTATGCCTGCGGCAGACGTGCGCAAATGCACGCGTATTTTTTTTTTGCGTGCATGTGCGTATGCATGCGGACGTTGCACATGGGTAATGACAATTGCAGATGATTATTTAAAAATTTGTAAACCGCTCCCTCCAGGGGGATTTAGCGGTTTGAGAACTGCGACGTGTATTTTTTTGTTTATATCTTTGGGAAGAAATGGATTCGAGGGCTCAAATTTTAAGACGAAAATGAGAAAAATACGGCCTTTCAAGTGATATCCAAAATTGATACTTACTCGGGTAAATCAGGGGGTCCCAAAGGACGATCGGAACACGCCCCTTTTATATTTGGTAAACTTACAATTTTCCAATCTGTTTCCTCTATCAGAAGTAAATGTAAATGGTGCGCATGCAGGCAGAGGCCCATCTCTCTGTCTTTGGCGTTCGGGACCAGACTCATCATATAATGTTGCTGTGCCGGGGGTTGCCACTCCTCCCCCACATACGGAGTCTGTTTGAATTCCCAGCATATGCCAATTACCATTACTCATGGGTGGAGAGAGCAAGCAAGGTGAAATGCCTTGGCCAAGTGCCATCACAAACATTGGGCCAACGCGGGCTAGAAACCCACAAACCTATGAGGTGAAACGCTGGTCGAACTTGATACCACATGTTGCCCTCAAGTTACAAATGGGCTTGTGAGATAGGTTAAATCACTACCAGCAAACAGAATAAAGCCCAACATGTAACAATGAATATCACCACTGTCAGGGAAAAAATACTGTTGTAAAGTGTGGATGACATCTGTTGTTTTTATTAAATGTCTCTTTGCTGGTTTCCAAGGTGCCTGGAACTTGCAGTAACAGAAAAAGAAACTGCTAAGAAGTTCTTTATTCCAAGTAGTTTTATCTCCTAGTTAGTATGAGACGGGCATGTTAGAAACCAATGAGAAACATTTGAATTGTTTTAGAGTGCATTTTTGGTAACTCAATATTCACATCACTGACAAAAATGTATTATTTCTTGCAGAATTTCCTGCAAGATCTTTCTATTCACAACAAATTGTTGTAATTAAGAATATGAGCAAAACCACAATCAAAAGGTAGATGTATGGATCCCTAAAAAGCATTAAATCTTTGTAATAATATGTAAAAAATAAAAAGGAGATTCTCCCTTTGCAAGAATTACAGTATGAATAAATTGTTATCTTTTTTATTATAAAGATAAGTGTTTAAAAACGTCTTGATTTGTTGGTGTTGCAAGTCTCTCTGTACTTGTAAAACATGGCAAGTAAAAACTAGCAACTCCTTCCTCCACTTGGTTGAATTGCAGCAGCATGTGATTCCCAAGTTGACTATGAATTGTTCAAGTGATATGATTGCTAATGAACTCACTGAAAAGGAATGTGCAAGGGTTCTTCAGTCCAAGTTTGATCCAGATATAATTGAAGGGTTCTTTGTTGAGACGCTGTGGGAATTCTGTGAATGCTGCATGGCAGTACCACACCCAAATGCCCAGGAATAAATAGCAATTTAAAAATTTTGGATCAAACGAATTTAAAAACTTAGCAACGGTGATAGTGGTATCTTCATGTATTGCTCTGGACATGCCGCTGTTGTGTGATGGATGCGTGCCTGACTGAAAAGGAATGGCAGTACAATAATGCAATTAATTATGGTTATTGAATTAATTTCTTTTTAGTTATTAAAACTTCTTTATAGAGGGTAAACCCTCATTCAATGATCCAGCACTGCTTTCCATAAGGCCCTCTTTCTTAAAAGTACATACAAAAATCAATAATATTATATACATATAAATAATTTTAAAAATACATATATTAAATTACAGGAAGATTATGGATAATATAAAACCAAGTTACATCACACGCAGACTATAAATATTAACTTAAATGCTCAAAATTACAACCAAAGCATGCAAAATTTACATAGAAGGAGAAGGGGCGAATTAAATTACAAGATAAAAAAATGAAGCCCTATCATATATGACACCCAAAAGTAATACATGCGCCTAAAGGCGTGTGTTAAAGGCCTACAGAACATTAAAAAATAATATTACATACCAGAGCCTAAATATTTTTTAAAATTCTTGAAACTAGAGATGCTTATTGAATTTCTGACATAGTTTGGTAGGTTGTTCCACAATCTGGCCCCGGAGTTACCTTTACCCCATTCTGTTTTGGTACGTGGATAGCCAAGATAATTAGCACTTTGTAGACGTGTATTATAGCAATGAGTATTACGATTTTGGATTTTACTAACAAGATATTCGGGTGCCATGTTGTGGACACACTTATACATTAGAATAGATTTGAAATAGTTAGCACGTTCATATACATTCATCCAATTTAGCTCCTTATAAATTTCATCGACATGTTTTTCCCTAACTTTGTATCCAAGAGTGAGTCTGGCTGCATGGTTTTGCAGTATTTGAATTCTGTTTACAAGTTTTTTGGCGGCACTAGCCCATACGGGACAACAGTAATCAATATGAGGCAAGACAATGGCATTATACAGCATATTCCTTGTATTCTGATCAAGAACTTGTCTGAGACGTTTTATGATCCCGATCTTTTGAGATAATTTAGCAGCAATTTTATCTGTATGCACAGTCCATTTTAACTGTGGATCAAACCACATGCCTAAATATTTAAAGACGTAAACAAGCTCCAAATTTTCGTGTTTAAGACGAATATCAAGGGTGGTATTTCTCACTTTTTGATGAGAACCAAACATCACCACCTTGGTTTTAGAGGCTTTAATAGTAAGTTTGTTAACATGCATCCAATCAGCAATTCTAACAAGCTCCCTGTTAAAAACATTTTCAATGTCAGACCTAGATTTGGATTTTACATGATGGCTGTTATCATCAGCATAAGAGCTACCCTCTTTCCAGTAAGGACATCAGCATGTCATTGATAAAATAATACAAAGGGCCTAAATGGAGCCCTCTGGCACACCAACACTCACCGGCAATAGGTCCGAGCTTAATGTTATCATTACAGTACATTGTTCGCGGTTAACTAAGGTAGTTCAAAAACCATTCCATTCATTACCTAGGACACCATGAGTTTAACTTAGATAGAAGCCCCTGATGGTTAACAGTGTCAAACGCCTTTTTTAGATCTAAAAAACAGCGCCGGTAATATCCCCATTATCCATATTATGGAGTAGGTATCCGTTACATCGGTGATTGCAGTCGTGATTGCAGTCAAGGTGGAATGCTGCTCTCTGAAGCCTGATTGGTTTTTACACAGAAGTGCGTTTGTTTGTAATGATCATAACCTGTTTGTGAATGGCCCTTTCAGTATTTTTATGATATCACGGGTAACACGATATGGGCCTGTATTGCCACATCAGTTTTGAACCATCCTAAAAATAGGAAAAGTAACCCTTGCTATTTTGCCATTCGTGGGTATGATGGCAGTCTATAATTAAAGATTCATGATAGTGGTTAAAGGTTTTGCAATCTGATTAGCACCTGCCCTAAGCAACCATGAACTCAGGCCATCAATGCCAGTGGCTTTGTAATGCCAAGAGTTGGTGTAATTGCTTGAGAACATAATTCAATTCTCAATATCAACCAAAACTTAAAGGGTTTTGCCTAATAGTCAAAATCAACACTTTTAACAACCGGCGTCGTTATCAAACTCAAGGGCAAGTTTTGGCCTATGTCACAAAAAAATCTTGATGTTGAATTATTAGCTACTTTTTTGGGTTCGACAGCACTTACCATCACAATGGATTCTTAACCTTGATCTTTGTTTTTTGTTGGCAAAAGAGATCTAATTGTTTTCCATAACATCTTACTAATCGTGCTTTTCCCTTCAATAGTGTTGGTATACTAAACTTTTTAGCCACCTTTATCGTGTTGTGGACTGATTCTAACAGGCGATATATATCCCAGTCCTTAGCACTTTGGAGTAATTGCTCTACCTTTATAGAGTCACGTCCTTTTGCTAGAGACCAACAAAACTCATCATGTAAACCATGGGGGCTGTTACCTTGATAAGGAACTTCAATAACGGGGCATAGTTTGTCCACAAACCGCAATAAATTCTCTTTAAATAAACACCAAGCTGCATCCGGTTCATTGCCTGAAAACAGAATTCCATTTGGTGCTATTCAGATCTTCTTGAAAAGAGTCATTATTATCACATTTGTGATGCGATCTACCTAAATGAGTGATTTGTTGTTAAAGGGGGATGGCCCAATTTCATAAATTTGTATAAAGTTTTTATTTTGATTGGATGACCATGACCACAAAACACCATCTGTCAAATTTCACACCAATATTTCACTTTGTTTTGATGTTAGAGCTAAAAACCCAATTTTATTAACCCCATAGTTTACTTTATAAAATTAATGTTGGTCAACCAAAGTGGGCATATTTTCGTCCCAAATGGTGCCTATTTTTGTCCAAAATGGGGCATATTTTCGTTCATAGCATACATACCAAACATCTTTTATCCGTAAGATTTCTTCCGACATTAAAATATTGACCACTTCTGTAAAATCTCAGGTTCTGGAGGAAAGGCTATTAGCGATCGGGCCATGGCCCTTTCATACCTGCCAACCTTCCCTGCTTGATACGAATCATCCTTATTTTGAACTTTCCAAATTGCAAAAATTCTGATTCCTGAAATTTAAAACAAATCTTGAATAATTGCCAGAAAAGTCCTGAAATATTTTTTGGGCTCCTGAAGCTATTCCTGCAGCTTGAAAAACACTAAAACCCAGTGACTTTCGGAGACTCTGCCCCAGTGTACTCCACTAGAGGCCCTAAAGTGGATCAGAAAAAGACCCCACCCATAAGGGCTTTCGTGATGAGGTGTTTGCGACACATCCTTTCTGATTTTTGGGTTCTCAATGTTGACAGGTATGCCCTTTAATTCACTAGTATTTTTATGTTGTATATACTATTCTTCAAAATAAGCTTTTGGGCCACCCTGATTTTTGAGTTAAAAACAACATGGCGGCCAAAATACAAATTCTTACTAAATGGCTAAAACCGTATTTTTTCCGTTGAGAAATTCACACAAAAACTCTTAATTTCCCATTTTCCCACAAACGCGTTACTCTTTGCATTTGACAAAGAAAAATTTCAAATTATCGAAAGAATTCAAAATGGCCACCACAAACGCTCAATACATTGATGGATTGCCTTATGTTTATTCTTAAGGATATTATCGTAATATAACTGATGCATTGTTAACTTATTGTTGAGCTACTACAAGAAAGCATATAGGGCTATCATTGTTTCTCAAAATGGCGGCTAAAATAATTCAAAATGGCTGATATTTAGGTTAATTACAGTAATGCATTACTTAAACTGTATTGTTGGGAATTATTTTGTTCTCTAAATGGTATTATTACAATATTGTATCTAATTATTATATAGCTACCGATTATCTTATAAACAGTGGAAAATTCAAGATGGCTCGCAAAGTTCATTTAAAATACACAATTTTAGTCAATTTTAGTCACAGGCATTTGCCTGCCATTTGTCTGTTCTTATGGCAGTCATTTGGATTGAATAGCGCCGTAGGTGTTCTGGAGCAGCACAACAATATTTTTATCATGAATCATTAAGACTGCGATCATATTCTAAAGATACGTTATTGTTATGCTTACTGTATCTAACAAGTGTGGTAGCCTTTTGACTCTGTGGGGTACGACCTCAAATCAAAAAATATTTGATTTGTAGATGGAAAAAGACATCCCTTGTACATTAAGAGCTAATTTTTTGTGGGCCGCCAGTTATAAGCTGGCAGGACCACCATAGCAAATCCGTTGTGCGTGTGGAGTAGTATGTGGTGGTGGGTGGTGTGTTTGGGATGTGGGTCACAAAGTGTTAAGTTGTTATCTTATTTAATAATATTTAAATTGAAAAGTTTAACTTCAATGGAACAAACTCTGTCATAGGTGCACCAATGGATCCCTCAGATGTTGATGGCTCAAACGTCAGTTGAAAGGTCAAAGTCATGTGAGGTCAGTTGCAAAAATGGCTAAAATGTAAAATTGATCTAAATTGAAAACTGACGTTCAATTGGAACCAAACTTTTGTATAGGTGCACCATTCGATCCCTTATATGTTGATGAGGTGAGATGAAAGGTCACGTGCCAGGGTCAAAGTCATGGGGCGGCCACAGCGTTTATTCTTTGAATATAGCGAGCACGAAAGCCAAGAACCGCGAAATTCTCCTAGTTATGTGTATGTTTTTTTGACGGGTAATATTTATCAACATTTGTAGCTCTTTGGGTCAAAATGGTATTTTGGCTGCCATTTTTTATTAAAATTTAAAAATCAGGGTGGCCCAAAAGCTTATTATGAAATAATTCTACTTATTATAACATAAAGCACTCCTAAAAAATTGGCAAGAGCTAGTTTAGGTATATGACCTGGGGGTTACACTACTTTTGGCATGGGGGGAGAACTTAGTTAGTAGTTTAGAGAGGGATGTATTCGAAACATAACATGTTTCTTGATAAATAGTTACTAGTGTTTTAAGGTTGCATAATCTATGGTTGTCAAGGCTTGGGCACACTGTGTGATGAATTTTAACTTAAAAAACCAAATGGCGGCCAAAATACCAAGGGCCATTCTCCGTTAAGTGTTCAGTTTGTCTCCAAAAATGAGAAATAGGCAAATAAGGCTTCCTGAAACAATCATGAACATTATAAACTTTAATATCCTCAGAAAACGGAACAATGCAGGGTGATCTGAAAATATATCCGATTTTTAGTATATTGCCTACGTTAACACTTTAAGTAATGATCTGTCGTAACGTATCTGCGGGCCTTTTCTTAGTCGTGTTGTTCTTGATTGAAAGTAGGTGCTTCACGACCTAGTCTTAATACGTTATCAGGTATTCCTTCATACTAAAGCAGGTGTGTTATTCGACTTATGTATCACGCCGTATTACAAGAGCGGAGCAGAAGAAGGGATGTAACGTATCTGTAGCGGTATGAACGTAACAGGGAGGGATTTCTTTCATTATAGGGTGGAAAATTGTTACTTGAAGAGACCAGATTTTTATGCAAAAATGTATAATATAAACATTGGACATCTTAGCGATTATCACATATTGGCAGGAAGGTCTTCAGTTATTTTAGCAATTTTATCATTCGATTAGGTAACGTATCTGTCTGTAATATTGGCGCATCATGCTCTCAGAGAAACTCTTTGCGAAACTTTAATTAACCAATATTATAATGTTTTAAAATTAACAATTAGTGCATAATAAGGCTGATAAAAATGAAATGTAATCTGCTGATATGCGCTCTTGTGTAACGAGCAGGGACCATTTAAAGAACGATTTGGGCTGGCGACATAGCTAAAAGCAATAATCTGCATCTGTAGCATATTGCTTGATACTTTTCTCCATCCGGTACAACATCTAGTCCGGATCATTTGAAAACATAACTCCTAAGTATAAAATTTTATTCATAAAAATTCATTCTTAAAGGCCAAAAACAAGCTTTAAAACGTGCATGACTGGCGCGACACTCAAAACGACTTTTTGAACACTTTATCGGAGAGGACCCCAAGTATGACCCAAATTAGTTAACATTATTAAATGGCTTCATAAAATCAATATTTATCCCTTTAATGTACGAAAGTGTAGATCTTTGCAGCTACACAATAAACTTTCAATATGTTGACACCGTAACCAAAAATACCTTAAAAATGGCCATCACAAACGCTAAACACATAAGCTGACCCTAAGCTTAATCTTTCAAATATAAGCGTAATTTTAAAATACATATAAATAATTGTGAACAACTACCAGAAAAAACTATGGACTATCATTTTACCCAAAAATGGCCGGCCACAGAAATACAAATGGCAATTTTGACCTAAAATCAACTAAATAGTTCTTCTTTGTGTATTTTACCTGAATTTGTTTCAGCCATCTGAACTTTCCAGTGTTTTTAAGATAATCGGTAGCTTATAATAATTAAATAATCATGTAATAGCCCATTTAGAGAACGAAATATTCCCAACCTACAGTTAAAGTAATACATACTGTAAATTAAAACCTAAATATACAGCCTTTTGAATTTTTTAGCCACCATTGTGAGAAACAATGATAGCCCTATATATTTTTTGTAGTAGCTCACATTAAGTTAAAGGGGCATTTCGTGATCACAGCCTCGCCCCAGACTTATCTAAAAAATGTTGAGATTTCTTAACCGTTAGCCTGTAATCCATGTGTCCAAATCTTACGTGACAAATCGGGGTCACATCGTAAGAAATTCAAAATTTTGTATTTTCTGTCTGTAAACAGACAAAAATTATTGCACAGTAGCCTATGGGCCGTGGGAAACGAGTCTTGCTCTTAACACAAAAAACCGCAAGATCGCGGGATCAGCTCAAATTTGAGAATAAAGTTTTTTCAAGGATTATCTAGTGATCAATGAATAACAGACGTGCTAGAATCACGACATGCACCTTAAACAACTGTATAGTTCTATACGATATATCCTTAAGAATAAACTTAAGGCATCCATCAATGTATTGAGCGTTTGTTGGCCATTTTGAATTCTTTTGATAATTTGAAATTTACTTTGTCACAAATGCAAAGAGCATGTGTTTGTAAATTAAAATGTGGATGGAATTGAGATTTTGTGTTTGTCAAATATCTCAACTGAAAAACAATACTTTGGTTTTAGCCATATATTTCAGAACCAAAAGCCCAATTGAGGAGGAGTTGAGTGAAATGAAGCCCAGCAGAAAAGGACACATAAAATGAAAGGAAAACTGAATTTTGATGACAAATGACCTCATTTACTGATCCAGATAACGGTGGTATTGACGTTGATTTCAAAATGAGAGCATTTTATTATACATAACCAACAGGGGCAATTGACTCAATGACTTCCCTCTAGATGACTGATGACCTGAATGTTTAAACACATCTCAAGACTGTTTACCCAAAGAGTACACTAAGTTTGGTTGATATGAAGTCCAATCTTTTTCACATCATGACAACATTCCACAAAACCTAACCCCCCCCCCAAAAAAAAAAAAGAATAAGCATTCAGATACAACAAGCGATCCATGAACTATACAATATATGAAAATGGGATTTTGTTAATTTTATGGGCAAAATCAGGAAAATTTCTACAAAAGAGCCAGTGGCGTACCAGTTGCAATCGATGTTCGGGGGGGGGTGGGGGGGGGGGGATTCACAAGTTGTTCTGCCAGAGGTGGCAACCAATATCAAGTTGTCCACAGTAATTTCCTTCAGACGAATTCTGAACCGGGACCCAAATGCAGTGTGGACACTGCCCCATTCATAACATTTGGCCAAAATTTAGGCAAAATTGGTCAAAATTCTCCCAAACAGAGATGAAAATGCAAATTTTAGTACATTTTTGTCCCCCCCTTTTTTTTTGAGCCAGAGTGGGCAATACCCCACCCCCCCCAGTATGCCACTGGCAAGTGCTAGTTATGTACAGCACTGTTAATATGCCTACATACAGTTGCCTTTAGAACATTATATTGTGCCCTTATGTTTGCCTTATTGTAAACCAGATTGATTAAAGCGTGCCAACGAGAGATTTTGAGACACCCAAATATTGTGTCCATAATAGAAATTTCATATGATTGGATGTTCAATAGATTTCTTACCTTGTATTTGGCTATAGAAATGTCTTAAAAGAGAGAAAAAAGGTGATTTTGGATTGCTTATATTTCAATATAAAACATAGCTGAATTTTGTATTTGCTCCTATACGAAATTAGAAAAGTCACAATTTTTGTACAGGAAACATTTCTCAGCTAGTCCTTTCAGATGGGGATATTTTTGATGGAAAGCTTGCATCAGGGCAAAAATCAGTCTTTCAATTTTTTTAGGGGAGACCTGATATGTGAAATTCTTGTTGCACCTTTAATTTTTATCCCCCTGGATAAAAGAGGGGGATATTGCGAGGGAGCCAAATGTCCATTATGTAGTGTGTTTCCAGTTTGGTTAGGTTCGAAAAATTAGTCCGATTTAAAACCATTATTATGTTTGTAGGATCCAAGTGTTGGGAAAATATTGCCCATCCAAAAACATAATGATAAAATGGTGATGATTTTTCACCCAATATTGATTGGTCGTGTTGAGTTTTTAAAATATGGGCTCGACTAAGTCTCACCCAATATTTTTAAAACATAACGAGGACAATAATATGGGCTCAATCAATCCAATTTTTTTTAATACCTTTAGACTTCGGTCAAGGTGCAGTCGGGTTCCTTCATAGGTCAGTTGCGGTCATGTTCCAGACTGCAATCTATGCCAGGGCGATGACATAGCTACTTGCAGTTATTTTTCACATTATCCAATATGTTGGGCTGGCCTATGCTAAATAATCCAGTTCTGATGATTTTGTCTTTTGGACATCGCAAATATTCTTCAGGTAGAAGGTGGATTAAAGTTGATGTCATTGTGCTAAAAGTATATTTTCTTCCTGCTTTTTGCCTTGAAATTGTACAAAACAAACTCTTCAGAATTATTCAAAAAATGACTGCTTGAGATGTGTATTTTTTTGTCTAAATATGTTTTTATTTTGCAGATTTCTCAGCTCCCAGTTCAAATCAAGCTCTGTTTATATTACAATATTTTGCATGCTAAGTTAATCGAGGGCATGTGTGGTCCAGTGGATTGAGCGCTCATCCTGCAATCCAAAGGTCGTGGGTTCGAGTCCCACTGCTGCCAACGTGTTGTGCCCTTGAGTAAGGCACTTTATCTTAATTACTTCTCTCCACCCAGGTGTATAAATGGGTACCAGCATTATTCAATGCTGGGAAAGTAACAGACTCGCTGTGCGGGAGGAGTGGCGAACCCCCCACAGCAAACATAATATGGAGGAGTCTGGCTCAAACGCCAGATAGGCACTCCGCGCACGAGCTTGCTCGGCACGAGACTTTACTTTTTTAAGTTAATGCAATAATAGCACATTTTTTTGAAGAGCACCCCCATTGGCATCTCAAAATCAACACTGAATCAGTGAGGTAAATAAGAATGAATTTACTGGGTGGGCCAACTTTAATTAATTGACCCAAAAATGATGGAAAACTAATTTACTGGGTGGGCCAACTTAATTTTCCAGAATTCCTCAACAAATTTGCCATTTATAAAAAAACAACAACGAAAAGCTTATAGTGTTAACAATAGGTTACTTAATAAGTATATTATACCATCATCTGTAACAAGATTTTACTGCATGTATACCTATATATATACATATATATACAACATCACACAAAAAGATTTAGTATGCTTCTCTATGGGGCTAATTAGACAGAAAACCAAGTTTAAAATAATGTTTTTGGTTTTCTTTTCCGTTTGTTCAAATAAACCTTTCAAACGTTCTTGTCTACAACCAATCAAATTTAGAGAATTTTGTATTGTTATGACGTCTCGTAGATGTCAAAGGTCAGAAATACCTTTCAAACACAAATAAATGAGCCTTGTGCACAAGTGATCTGAATTTTATACAAAATAACAGATTTTAATGATTTGTAATTGGTTCAAGAATTTGGCATGTCCAAAATAACATTACATAAAATTACATACAATATTTAAGATTACATGTATACTTAATCGTAAACATAAGAATGTCCATTAATCTCCACAAGAAGCGTTGCAGTTCAACGATGATATGTCCTCACAGCGAAGACTCCAAAATGACAGCATGCAAAGTCACGCTTATAAATCCTCAGGTAATATTCCATTGGAATCTTCTCAGTCCTGAAGACAACTTTTGTCCAGCAGTTCAAGATGACAAGGTTAAATAATTCCCTCGACGACACTAATATTCCACAGTATATCAGTCCAAGATAATCACCACGATTTCTATCTGTCCACAATTTGGAATCCTATTTTGATTCCCAGCACTTTCGGCTTCAAAGACAACAGTAGAATAATTACAGCACTCTGCTCACATGGAATTGAAAATATAATAAATCCTGGCACTGTGTGGAGCATGAATCTACCATTATTGTAGATAAAAATAGCTATAACCATACTGTATAGCTGATTGCAACTGCTGACAAATCTCCTCGCCAAGTTTTCCTTCATATATACACAATATTTCATGAAGTTCCCAAGTCTTAAAAATAGACAGTACCACAGCATCATTCATAAACATAACCTTGCACTAGCGACCAATTGAACTTCAACATCCGAATTACATACAATGACAGATATAACCAAAGAGGTTATATAGAGGATAGGCAAAAAGGTTATGTAATCTTTAGAAATCAC
The DNA here is from genome assembly GCA_023653785.1 of Ophioderma brevispina. NCBI lineage: Eukaryota > Metazoa > Echinodermata > Ophiuroidea > Amphilepidida > Ophiodermatidae > Ophioderma > Ophioderma brevispina. Next base: position 5,655 of record JAMKCH010014996.1, on the reverse strand, counting down.
CGTCTCGCATGTTTTGCCGACAACAAAGAAAAACTAGAGTACCAACAATAGAAAGCAATGGCGGCCTCCGCTTATTCACATACTGGGGGTGCCGCTTTGCATATGATACACTAATCGGTAGTGAAGTGATACAAATTAATGTGTGTTAGAGGATGCCAGGTGTTAAAAATAGTTGTACCTGGATATTGTGACTTCAGATTACTCTTTTGTTCATAAAGGCAATGCGGCTTGGTGAAAAATGATGTATTCTTTGAGGCGGGTTATTTAAATCAAGACGGATGTGATGTGCATTCATTCGTTGTGTGGCCAGGTAGGACAAAAATTTAACCACCCAATAGCACCCAACATCCACAACTGATATTTGGCGGTTGTCTGTATCGGATTGACATTATGTGTGTATACAAGCACCCAAATGATAATTTTCCGTGATATTCAAAATGTCCAGCGCCCCAGACGGACGAAATGTTTTGAATGGTTTCAACCCCGTGTATATAACTATATGGGGAAATTATGATCTTCCAATGTTTGATCTCCAAAGCATAAACAATTGGACTCAGTTAATAAGTTTAGCTTCTTGGGGAATTCCCCTTCTTCACCTTGTGCCAATTTACCAGGTGCGTTTGCAAAAACAACTCTAGAGAATTACCCTTTCCTCTTAATCGTACCCAAGACGTATTTTCCCGTGTGGAGAAATATTTCTCAAATAAAAATTGAAAAATAATATTTTAAAAGTGGAATCAGAAAAATGGAGGCTATATACCGTATCCTCAAAAAATCTCCTTGTGTCTCTTTAAAAGGTGTGCAACGAGAGATTGTGAGGGCACCCAAATTTGTGTCATAATAGTAAATTTCATATAGATTGGACACTCAATAGATTTCGTTACCTTGTGTTTGCTACCGGATGTGTCTTAAAAAAAGAGAGAAACCAGGTGATTTTGATTTGCTTGTACTGCAATGTAAAACATAGGCTGAATTTGTATTTGCTCTTATAAGAAATAGAAGTTTCACAATTTTGCTACCAAAGAAACATTTATCAAGCTAATCCTTCGTTGAGGATATTTGTGTGATGGAAAGCTTACACATGCAGGGCAAACATCAACTTTCGATTTTTTAAGGGCCCACCTGATATGTGAAATCTCTCGTTGCACCTGTAAGGATGAATAAAGGGTTGCGATATGGTGGGTATTGAGGGCATAACCTGCGTATCACTGCGCCTATGAAAAACACATGAGACAGGACTTCAACCAATGGTACTCATCTCATGTTTTGTGCAGACTTCTCATTAAAATGCGAGCATATAAAGCTTACAAAAACATGGGTATTTTTTAGAACTTAGAATAAGAAGGTTTGAAGAATGTAATTCTTTTAAGAAGAAAGTATTGAGGTTAGCATATAATATGCTTTTAACTGTATTTTTATTTATTGCTCATGGCAGAATCTTAATTATTATTTACATCAATATTATGGTCTCTTTTCTACACCTTTTATTATTCATCCATGAATCTAAATAAACGGCTTAGCAGCGATAATGCTGAGAAAGAGGATTCGAAAAATAGTGGAATCTATATAGCGGGATAAGTGTGGTAAAAATTCCCCATATAAACGGCTATGCAGAACAAACCACCAAATAGTGAAAAAAATTTAGATTGAGGAAATTTGTCATACCGTCTACTGCAAATAGACATACAGCACACGGCGTTCAAAATCTACAAAAAAAACAGATATTGTGGTTTACACAGTACAGGAATAAACAAAGATCAAAACAATGTTGGTGTTTGAGGTTAACTGTATGATCAGGGAGCAAAAATTAAACCATTCAAAATCTGATATATTCAAAGGAAATGATCTTTTGATCTCAAGTCGGAATTTTGATACGTACGTATAGAAATTACCAGAATCAGATAAAAAGTAAGCTGGTCTTTAATATACGGATTTCAAAGGCCAACTACTGCAGTTTATGTTCGCAATCCATGCCAGTAACAAAAATATAAAAATATGGAATTTGATGATTTTTTCGATGTTTTTGGGTTAGCAAATCGCTGCTAATCCCTTTAACCTATGTCTGCCCCTTTCCAGCTGAGTTAAGCCTTAATTCAGCATCAGTCTACTTACATCAAATTCATATGTGCAATATTGAGGGCCCTTGCCTCGGAGTCCAATGAGATCAAAGCCAATGTTTTTATACTAATAATTCATTTGAAGATATAATATTGTGCTCAGTACCTTAGTCCTTTATTTGAAGAAACAGCTTTTGGTACAGTGAATGAAAAAGAAATAGTATTTTAGGTTATAATAGAGTGATGATTAGGCCAAAAACAAAAAGGACACACAAACAAGTTGTTTAAAATGGTCATTGAATTTGGATTTTGGAGCCATTTAACTGCATTTTGTTTGTTTTGTTTATGTGATGAAATTCATAAAATTTGGCTTTTTAGCAAAGATGCCAGGACTATTATTATTTTAAACCAGGTGATCCCAAATCAATTATTTTTGGTTTTATAAATTAATAATTAGAAGTAAACATGAGTCTACACTATATAGTTTGATTAACATTTGGTATGATCTCTAAAATAAAGCAATAACAAAAGTTGTTTGCATTTTGGGTTTTTTGAGCTACTTACTGCAAATAAACTTCCATTTTATGGATGGGCAAATGGTATTTAGGTTCCATTCCAACAGACTTACTTGCCCCGAGGTCACGAGGGGCGGTGACATTATTTTTGTGTTTATACACACAACAGGCAGGAATTCAGCAGATTTCAATCTATTACATTAACATATATACCTTCCGGTCTTTGGGCGTCCTTTAAAGATGATGATCGGATAGTATAGGCTTTAGTAAAAATTTAAATTTCTCACTCAAAATACCCTGAATACCAATTTTTCGGCGTAACGTCACGCACTGCCTATTCAATGTATTTTTGGGCCAGCTATTGTACTGGGTGGCTCAACTAATTAACTGGGTGGGCAGCATTTGGGGTCATGGGCAGTCTTAATTTACTGGGTGGGCCAATAATTAACTGGGTGGGCCATGGCCATAAAGATTTCAAGTATTTTAACGCTTTCAAGTATTTTTCTAAATAACATGTATGGCTATTATTATGTGCATTTTCTTTCTTAGCTCCATAAACAGTGGGGTGGGGGTTGTTTTGTGAGGGTGTGTATGTTCGTGTGAATGGTGTCCGTTGGTGTTTGTGACAGAGATGGAGTGTGTGAGTGAGGGAGTGTAAGTGTGTTAGTGTGTTGACGAGTGAAGTGTGGCGGGGAGAAGTGAGTGAGTGATAGTGAGTGCTGTGGGGGGTGGGTGTGTGGGGGGGGTGGGTGAGTGAGTGAGTGAGTGAGTGAGTGAGTGAGTGAGTGAGTGAGTGAGTGAGTGAGTGAGTGAGTGATGTGAGTGAGTGAGGTGAGTGTGAGTGAGTGAGTGAGTGAGTGGGTGGGTGGGTGGGTGGTTGTGGGGTGTGAGTGGGGTGAGTGAGTGAGTGACCGTGCGTGAGTGAGTGAGTGAGTGAGTGAGTGAGTGTTGGAGTGAGTGAGTGGGTGAGTGTGTGTGAAAGAGGGTGGGTGCGAAATGTGTGTGGAGTTGCTGTTTTTGGTCGGGGTTTTGTTTTTTAGGTTTTACTAATTTTTTTTACTAAAATTATTAAATATCAGATGTATTTTTAATTTTTAAATGCTGATGTGCAATATCCCAGTGGCTGGTTGAATTTTGTATAAGCATCATTTAATATTGATATTGTTTTTACGTTGGTGTGTTAATTTTGTAATGTATGACTTTGTGTATTAGGTTTGAACATGGGCACCCTGAAAAACAGGTGTTTGTAGCACGAAGGGGTGTACCCAGGCAAAAGAAGACCTAATAAATAAATAAATAAATAAAATGGCCACCCAGTTTCTATGTTATTTACCTACCCTCACTGAATGGTTGATTGTGATTTACACCAGAAGGATTTATTACTACAAACTAAACAAAGATCAATAATGTTGTGTTTGTGGTCAAACGTACAGGTGAATGGTGCACAATTATCATGGCTTAAAATATGGGATTATCACAGGGAAAGGCATTTTTTGGATCTCAAGATGGAATTTTTATATGCACGCATAAAAATGTACAGAAATCTGTTAAAAGGTACTGCCGTGCCTTTAATACAGGGATTCAAGCCAACCACTTGCAGGTGCGGTGTAGCCACTTATCCATCTAGTTAACAAAAATCAAAATGAAATTTGTATGATTGTTTTCTTTTATGTTTCGGATCAGCCAAATCGCTGCTTATCTATTTAAAGGGGGGTGGCCCCACACATTTAAGTTTATAAGTTTTTCATTTTTGATAGACAGGACTGTACCCAAAAAATGAGAGCTTAAACAGGTTTGTTATAGTCCCCATCGAGTACAGACTGTGTATCAAATTTATATTGGTCGCCAAAATGGGGCACATTGCTCATAAACATACGAACCAAAATATCCTTTAGCCTAAGATTTTATAAGGAAACAGGAGAAAAATAGTAGCTTTTTCTGATCATCAAAAATTGTGACCACTTCCGGTAAAAATCTGGGGGTCCCTGGGGACGAGGCTCTTAGCGATGGGCAGGGACCTTTAAGAACATTGGTGTTTTTTCCCTTTCCACAAACAAAACCTACTCTTATAGAAGCTGTACACGGTTTTCCCACAGAAGTTAAATGGACTCTAGTCCACTGATGCCACTTCGCGCATGTGTAGAGTATTCCTATTTATGCAAATAACCCGAAAGCTTTCGGGTATTTTATAGCACTCGAATCCACCCCCCCCCCCATGGCTGATTGAACTAAGTTTAAATGAACACGTTGCAGTATACATCACACAATACTTGTGTGTAAATTTGTACATTAATGTCATGCTACCATCCTTGGACCGCGCCGCAAATGCCCCTGCTGAGTCAAAACACGGTTCCGCGCATATAATTATGACTGCAATCAATACTTCCATTGCATTTCCAATTCATACTGGTTCCACTGCCAGAAAATAGCCATGCATATTTGCCATGGCATCCTGCAATTTAAGCACCCTGCAACTGATTAGGACAGTGTGTTCAGAATTGACAACGTGACAACGACACAAATGTACATTGTAGTCAAAGTATATAGCGCATAATAATCTACGATTATTTAGGAGTAATGGGAACCCTCCATTTCTAGGATTGACTCATAGCGTAACGTTACTAAACACAACAACACCACCACTCAAATGAGAAAGTCTGATGTGAATTCTATTTTAAGCTTCCGATAGCTGAGACCATCATGGATTTGCCCATTATCAAGCCATATATTCTGAACCATAGCAGATCAGGAAAATTCTCTCGAACAAGCTGAATCCTGGGATCTTCCCAAGCTTATAGCACAAAAAATGGATGTCACCATGCCAGTTAATGAGCGGCGCTCTTCATTCATAATCGGAACCAGTTGCGGTTAAGTTTGATCGTGCGTTCAGGGTATAAAACCATCACCACACACAAGTTGTTTGTCTTATAGCATCATCTTAGATGTAATTTACATAGATATAGGGATCAATGCCGAACTTATTTTATTATCACACATTGTCCAATGTCGATAAAGATAAAAAAATAATGATACATTGTTTCCAAGCCTTATTACGTGATAATCATTGTGGTCACAAAAATTCC